>CAVNYN010240798.1:0-11035 GCA_963692815.1 Nyctanthes arbor-tristis | reverse complement strand
CACTGAGTACGTTGTACTCACTCCCCATTTATTACAATTTTTGTAGATATTGGAGTTATAACAATTGAAAGGCAGGGCAAGCTGGATGTTGGATCGTGCTCGCGAACGGGAGTAGAGTTGTGCATGTGGTGTAAACCTGTTCTTGAGACTATCACGAATTTATTACTTTTACGCACACATTTATAATATATATGTTTTTACATCTTATAACATATAAGAAAATAGTGAGTTATAATCTTTCTATTGATTTGAATTGTACTCTTCATTGTAAAATTTTCTAATGATTTGGGCACACCTTGGAAATCAATGAAATATGTTTATTAATACAATTTCTTGTGTTTTCATATTTCTTGAAAAACCTAGCTTTAATGTTTCTTTAAAAGGTTGACGATTTGTTAACTTATGAAATTATCTTTATCTATTAAACTCAGTAAGATAAGATAAATTTGATTGTTTTGCACGTCCCGTCCCCGTTATTTGAATAAAAGCTTCCGCAACAGAATTTGTAAATTTCCCTAAGCTTCATATCTAATTGTCTTAGAAGGGAAGCGGAAGAACCGAGAAGGAGAGGGAGAAAGAGAGCCGAAAGAGAAGTTGGGAGATGAAAGCCAAATGTGAGGGGGAAAATGGAAATTGAAAGGAGCTTGGGACAAGAAGAAGGAGAACACAAAGATTCCAACAAGTAAGTGTTATTTGTTTTAGACTTTAATTTATATAACTTTAAGATGTAGTTTTCACTTAAGGTTTATGAAATTTCTTGTGATATTAATACTAAACCATGGCATGCCAATGAGGCCTTAGCTCGTTTGGTTAAGGGGTTAATGTTGAGGCTCTAGGACCTAGAGGTCTGATGTTCGATTTCCCCTATATGGGGTTTGTCTACATTTATTGTAGTTTATAGTCTTCTGTATAGGGGTTTGTATTATAATTGCTTTATTTGATATATTGTTGATTTCTTTGCTGCGATATGTTTCAGTATGACATATATATATGCGCACTGCTATAATGCAGAAATTAATTGTAATTCAAAAAAAAAAGCAAATAAGGAATTAAAATACCGTCAAAAAATACTAAACCATAGCATAAGTTGTTTTCTATGGCACAAGTTGTTCTCTATAAGCTAAGGAATATGAATTTTAGTTTAGATATAGAAGACATAACAAATTTAGTTTGGTGTGTGTATATATATGTATCAACTAGTGTGGAAATTTAGTTTAGTTTGGTGTGTGTATATATATGTATCAACTAGTGTGGAAATTTTGTTTAAAGGTTAAGAATTATTGTTAATTGTTATTTGAGTGGGCAATTAAGACTTTAAGATGGGATTCTATGACGAGTTATAAAATGAAGTAAAGTTTAAGGAGAAAAAAAAAGAAAAGAAAGGAAAGAAATGAAATGAAACAAGAAGCACAAGGACCCGAAAACATTCTGTCAAAGCCTTGAGCAAAAAAAAAAAAATTAAAAGAGGAGATTGAAGAATGTTAGGAAGGAGAACAATGATCAAACAAGTGTTGTTGGTTCTTAACTTTGAATTTATATAAGTTTAAGAATATGGAGTTTATGGAAATTTTTTTGAACATGCATAATAGGTTGCAATTTTAATTACTACATATTTTAGTGATATCAAATCGTTATTTGATTATGAAATTTGAGGTTTATGATATTATTATAAGAATTTATAGTGGCTAGCATAAAGATGACATTTTATATGGAGGAATAAGTTGAAATTTTACATATAAGTTGGTGTTATGATTTTATGGCATAATATCATGGTAATTGAAGAATTTGGTGAAGTTGAGAATAAATATAAGTAATGAACGACCTAATATTAATAACAAATATAGGAATTTAACTAAAGGTTAAGGACTAGTGATTTGGTTTGTTTTTATGGGGTAATTGAGACTTTAATTTGTGATATTATTACAATTGTTTAGATGAAGTAAATTGTAGAATAATTACAAGAAAGGAACAACCATATATCTATTCGAAAATGAAGAAATCTTGAAGTATTTAATGGAGTAGATGACTTGAAATCTAAAAAGAAAGTTCATGTTGATAAAGTTATTGAAACTAGAAACTCTTTAACTAGTAAATAAGCTAGAAGAATATAATAGGACTGAGAAAAGATAAGTAAAAGAATTAAGTTATGTGTGATTTATGAGATAAAAGAAGTTTATTAGAAGTGAATTAGATACTAAGTAGAACTTTTAATAATTCCACATAAAATGAAAAAGGTTAAAAAGGAAATGAACCACGAAAGGAGCCACATTGCTACATAGCCAATGAATGGAGCATTTCCTCTTCTTTTCTTTCTAAATGAAATATACTATACTTTGATTTTACAGGAACTTGCAATGTCTTAGGATGAGTGTATTTCCATGAAATTTCAAAAGTTGATATTTCCTAGAAAAGCTATGTGTATTTTCTTTAGAAAAGTTCATGTGGATTTCTATGTGAAATGATGCCCATGATTTATAGGGAGAGGAAAAAAAAGAGATGTTGGATTTCAAATGTGATTTATGATGTATGAAAAACCTCAAATTTGTGTCAAATGTTATAAATATGCCACCTACGGGCGAAGAAGCCTATGGGTCAAGCTGTTAATACGATATGCCGCCTAGGGTGAATGGGTCGTAAGATACCTATGGCCCAATATGGTATCTACACGCGTATGACATAAAATGAATATGGTTATATGATCACATGAGATTATAGATACTCTATGGGGTGGATTTTATGATGATTATTAAATGAAATAATGTTCATGATGTTTTTTAACATGTGATGATTCTATAAATGTTGATGTTATGTTGGATTTATATTTAAAGTTATGAAAATTTTCAAATGAGCTTGAACATTTTATTCGAGATTTTGTAAAAGTTATATTTCGACTTTCCAAAGTATGTTTAATTATAAAACTCCACTCACTGGGCTTGTTAGCTTATATGTTTTCTAAATGATTTTCTTAGTAGATAGCAACTAGAGTTTGAGCAACATGCAACCCGTTATAGCCGAGCCTGCTATTTCAAGAATTCGTGCCACAACATAGAATTTATTATATGATTGTTATTATAATTTATACACTTGGCATGGTTAAGTTTACTAATATTCATTGGGAATTCCGGGTAAAGCATACTTGGTATAGTATAGTTTTTCATATATGAAGTATTGTTACTTGTAATGATGGGAATTATTATATTGTGAAGTGTATATGGGTTTGATGTCGGGTGTTTATACAAGTTGGTTTGTTATTAGATTAAAGGAGATGCTGTCAAAGTTTTCTAAAATGTTTGACATGTTCACGAGTCTTGACGGTAGATTCTAGTTTTTAGTTGGAATTTATCGGCCGCGTACATCACGCTTCAAGTAAGTTAGATGTACTAGAAGCGGAGCGTGTCACTACCCCTAGAATCCTTTATAATGTCAAAAATTATAAATCTGAATTACTTTTAATATATAGGGAAAGTTTCCTATTACTCTACAAATCCTAAGATGGTCAAATGAAGAAACTATATGTGCATTCATGGATCCAAATTGTTCAACAAATTGGGTTCTAGAATCCACATGTCATTTTTTTTATTTATTTGGGATAATTAGATAAATCAAGTGAATATATTACAAGTTTTCAAAAATTAGGACTAACCTTTTAGTTTTCAAAAATCAGGTGTAACCTCGTTCTTCCAAATTATAATCTGGACTCTTTTAGTCGTTCCTCTGTCTCTCTTATTGATGTCACAGCCACCTTGCTAGCCCCTTCTCTCTCTGGTCTCTTTCTATTCCTTTGCTTCTGCTTGATTGCCAATCGCGAACGGTAGAGATCGCGATAGGCTCAACAAGTGCGTGCATTGCCATTCTTGTTGGCAATGGCCATCATAATTAATGGCGGATCTGGGTTGAGCGATAGTTATTACAAAAAAGTTGTGTCCGATTGAACGCAATTGAGGGAGCTGTAGAGAGGTTTTGTCGGCGGTGGAGTTTCAATGCGTTGCTTAATTGAAGGAGCTGCACTGGGTTTTTGTAGTAGTGGTGGCTGCGTCACGGCGGTGATGCTGTATACGTTGCGGTAGTGGTGATGATAACATTGGTTGTGTTGTGATCTTCTTAAAACTAAAAGGGTTTCATATTCAATGATTATATGAACGTACAAGACGACTATTTATAATGAAATAAGACAAACCCTAAACTGTAACCCCTAATAAGCTAAAATACCAAAATTACCTATAACAAAAGTATCTAACTAAAGAACATTTCTAACACCCCATGTCAAACTCATAATGGTCATCATCAAAAGTTTGCCATAAAGCAAAACAAAACACATTAGTTTTTAACACTTCATCTCCAAGCAGAGTTGAGGCGAGTCATGCAGTCTATGAGCTCAATTTCACAACTCTTCATTACAATAGGATCAAACAACCATCCAAGTATATAGTCTTTATAATTATGGTAAGAGATCTAAACCCAACAACCAATTCCATATATACTGGACACTAAAATTGAGAAACAAGAACAGAGAACTAAATTCCAATTTCAGATATCAACTGGACCAAATTAGAGAGACAATTCTAAATATATGGACACTAATTCACATTGAGTTCCACCTCAAATTAACCACAAACGAAATCACTCTTAATCATAAATAAGGTACAAATTAGATACCCACTACTGCCGTCAGAAAGCAAACAAAAACCTTATTACCCACCATCCCAAAAAAACCCTATCAAACTTGAACAGCGGTATCGAAACAGGAGGACAGAAGACAATTTGTACTGAGGAAGAATTGAAAAAACAACAGAAAAATGAAGAAATCAAAGACAATAATGGAAATAAACGAAACAAAGGATTTTGCCGGATGAGCAGTACAATGCCGCTCACCGGAGAACGGAAGCAACAATAAACCTAGCCCAAAATCGAATGCTTTGATACTATGTGAAAACTAAAAGGGTTTCATATTCAATAATTATAAGAACATTACAAGACGACTATTTATAATAAAATAAAACAAATCCTAAACTGTAACTCTAATAAGCTAAAATACCAAAAATACTCATAACAAAAATATCTAACCAAATAACACTTCTAACATCTAACTTGCCAGTAGTAGTATGACTTGTGTTTTTTGTGATTTTTGTGACTCGCCGGCGGTGTTCTGACTTGTGTTTTATCGGCCGGGTTGTGACTCGTTGTCTGGCGACTGTCACTTACCGTGGCTCCCTGTTTCGTGGTTGTGACTTATCTTGACTTGCTGTCCAACGGTTGTGACTCGTTGTGCGGCGATTGTGACTCGTTATGACTTTATGACATTGTACCCACCTGATTTTTAAAAATAATTATATACTTACCTTATTTGTCAACTGTATAGAAGTTTTATTTGTATGTGTACCGTCCCCTTTATTTTGTCATCTTAAATAGAGTATCAACTCATAAAGTACTAGAAACATTTTCACATGGGCCAATCTAGGCACAGGCTAACAAGAACGGTACCCCGCACCGGACCAAAAAATTTTAAAAATTCATGTGGAATTTTTTGGTACGTAATTCGAGTCGAATTAAAATTTTCCTTTGCTCCACCCATGTCAAAAGTTTTTCTAGATTCGTCATGTTCCTAGAATTAGATGAATAGATGTATTAAATATCGTAATCTAATTTGTATGGTTGCTTTAGAAATATATGTATTAAATACTGTTGATCTGATTTTAATAGTGGCTTTACTTTTATATTGAATTGTCGCATCTCAAATTAAAAAAAAACCAAATATATGCAAATTGACATTTGGCATTTAGTATTGATTGTTGTTTGAAAAAGATGCTAATTTTTTTTTTTTTTTTTTAAGTGTGCATACTTAGCGCTAACCAACCCACCAAGATGTGGGATCAACTTTTTGGGGAAATTCCATCATTAATCAAATGTTTGACAAAATTAATTAAAAAGAAAATATATGTAGTTAATTAACTATGCTTTCTTTACATGTCGATAAAACATATGCTTCCTTTAAATGTCAGCTGATCCATTCAGTTCGCAGACTAATTTAATACTGGTAAAAAAATAAATTATACTACTACCTCTTTTTCACATCTGTGTGTGTATATATATATATAGATATATTTTATTTTTTTTATGATTCATTGTGCCGAGTTAGGCTCATATGTCATATAATATATTTGTTAATAAACATTATTATTCTAAAAAGTGTAACTGTGTAAGATATAGAAAAGTATCGAAATCATAGTTTCAGTCTAGACATATGTTATTGTATAGGTTCAAAACTTGACAAGAAATGAAGTACGGAGCACATCTTTGTGTCTAGACATGCATAGGCGGCCTTTTTAAAAATTAAGTTGACTAACTAGCATTAAATATCCCTACATTTGACATGTATTGTGTAAAGCATCCTTACCTATCAATTTTTGACATTGATCACCCTCAACACAATATTTCCTTGCGCAAAAGGTCTAGACCGTCAAATTTTACAATTAAGTAACGGTTGACCACCTAAAGAGACAAAAATTAAAGGGCATTTTGGCTTAGTAAAAAGAGCTCCCCTATAGTGGACTTCAAGCATAAAGTATTTAGTGTTTTGATCTCCATGAAAATAATTAAATGGTTAATTTAATTGGGTATACACTCTAAATTGCTCAAAAATGAAAATCCCTAATTTTTAGTTCTCAAGTTAGTCAAAAACTATAGACTGTTTGATTTTTCAATGAAGTTGAAAAGAAAATAATAACAACAAAATTGATATAATAGATTATATTATATAACCAAAATGTCCTTTAAAATTTGTCTCTTTAGGTGACTTAACTCCAAAACTTAATGATATAGACCTTTTGCACAAGGAAAGGTTGTGTTAATGGTGACCAATACCAAAAATTGATAGGTATAAATATTTTGTACAATTGACGTCGAAGATAGGGATGTTTAGTGCCAAATAGCCAAAATAGGTTAATGGTGGTTGGACAAATTACTATAACCGACTGAACCAACAAATTAAAATCGAGCTATCTGTTTTGAATTTTTTTTTAAAACTACTATAATTAGAATTATTATTAAAACCAATAAACATAATCGGTTAGGGTTCAGTTATAAGTTTCGTTCCCAAACAAACAAATGGTCAATCCATTGAATTTTCTAAAGAAAAGACGCGGGTTCTTTGTTACAACTGGTTGAGGCAAAAGGGGGCCATGAAAAAAAAATTCCCTTGTAAAAAAAACAGATATATATATAAAGGGTTTAGCCACGTGTACTATACAGCTCATCCCTCCAGCCCACCCCTCTATTGGTGACTACCTCCGTCATTGTTTGTTACTGAGTCTGCAATTGTAAAAATCGTAGATATATCTACGTACATATGTGTACATCTAAATATACCTAGGAATATCTATATATATATATATATATCCAAATATACTTAGGTATAATATCTAGAAATACAAGCTCTCAAATAACCCGTTTCGTTTTCTTAGAAAAACTCATCAAACCATTGTCAAATTTAAATAGTTAGATTTCAAATTTAAAAGAATTTAATGGTCAATCTAAAGATAATTTTCCTTCATGTAGTAATTTTCTAAATGTGTTTGTCATATCTCAATATCTATTATATAAAGGAATGCGTCTCATCTCTAATCTATATATATTATATAGAGGAATAGCCTTTAGGTCATTTGGGCGGGAAAGTGTGGTTTTATGTTTTCTTACCCTTTTTTTCTGCTTTTCTGTCTCTCTTGCTGTGTAAAGTTTGCTTTTTGCATTTGAAACTGATTTTCATATCTGCATCCCAACCGCGTGCATTGGAAAGTGACCCTGCAAAGGGCAAAAGTCAATTTAAGAGTATTGAGGAGTTAGCTGAGACAAAAAAGGTTTTTTTCGTGTTTTTCCTACTTTTTCTTTTCATGTCCTTGAGGTTTCAAATTTAATGACATGCAATTTTTGCATTTGTTTTTTTTAGTTGGCCAGTTATTGGGTTTTTACTAGGATAGATTCTGTTGAAACTAGTGTCGGGATGGTATTATATGTCGTGTCCAAACGAGAAGTGTCAAAAGAAAAGGGTTTTTGATGCAGACGATGATAATGTCTATTGTGACAAGTGTAATGAGTTTTACCCGGCTGGGGTACCAAGGTATACTCACTGCCTATTCCTTTCTTTTTCCCTCTTTCATTTCCATAATTTTGCTTATTGTTATCTAACTTCTTACTTTATTTATTTTTGGTTATAGTTATAAGGCGGAGGTTAACGTGATTGATGGTGGTGGGTGTGCAAGTTTTCTACTGTGGGATAATGAGTGTGTTGATTTAATTGGTAAGACAGCAGTTGAGTTGAAGAAAGAACTTGATGAGGTTAGTAGGATTTTTTTTTTTTTTTATAAGGAGTTACTAATGAATAAAAAATTTTTGTTTCTGAAGTTTTGAGTGATAGATTTCTGGCTTAATTGGGTGATGTTTTCAGTTGAATTGCTTTTTTCTTTTTCCCCCTATGTTACGGGTTGCTGTTTTGCTATTCCAGTCGTTGGATTTTTCTTTTTTATGTTTGGTTTAATTATGAATTATGATTTTAATTATGAATTGTGTTTGGTTTAATTATACATTACGGTTTTAATTATGAGTCACAGTCTTCTGGCCTCATTGGTTGGTTTAATGCTTCACTGTTTCTTAATGGTTTTGTTAATTATGTTTGGTTCAATTATGAATTATGGTCTTAATTGTGAGTCACAGATTACTGGCCTAATTGGCTTTTTTGCTACTTTGCAAGTGCATTTTCATCTCTAACTATACCTCCAAAGAGTTTGAATTACATTGACTCATTGTTTTCAAATTAGTAGATTAATGATAAGAGCAAATAACACACTAAACCATACAAATCGATGATCATGTAAGTAAACAGCTATTCACAATATTTTCTCTATTCTAATTTTTTTGTAATATTAAGCGAGAAACCTTTAGGCCATTGAGTGGCTTGGGTGAAATTCAGTAAGTGATTGTGGCGAAGAATATCAATTTTTTTACCTCTTAGAAAATTTCACTTATTAAAACTAATTTTTCGTGATTCACTAACTGTTGTCCTATGTTATTGAAGTCCACAATTTATATTATTTGCAGTGGTAATTGAGAAAAATATTAACAAAATGGTTCATGCTTGTTTCTTTTTTTCAATAACTTCCATAAATTTCTTGATTCGTGAATTGCCAATCAATTAAGTTTTGTAACGGTGGTAAATTAAAAGCAAATATTGTAGACACATTGCAAAAAGTACAGATTATGGTGTACTATCCATTGTGCAAAAGTATTGGGCCTGTTGTCGGTTGGGCCGACCTCTACCTATGTGTTAAGTTAAAAAAAAGAAGGGAATTAATTAGGAAGACACCGTAATTTATTAAATATCTTTAAAACCCCGGTTAACAAACAAAGTTACGCTGAAGTATGTCCAAATTAAACACCCCCTTGTGAGATTTTTCATTTTAAGTATGTTATGATTATCCATACATTATTATCAAAAGGTTACATGCTTAGGAGTCATATTTTTTGAGTTTTTAATAAAAAGTCGCAAATTTTAGTCGCAAATTCCGTGTTATTGTTTCGTATGCAATGACAATAAATAAAAGCAATGGTCAATTACTCACAAATGTTGGACTCCTCTTGAAGAAATCAGTCTTTAGTCATGGGCAGTTGTACATTGCAGTTTCTAGATTGACAAATCGTAGATAGGAGTAGGCATCAAAACCGAGTCAACCGAGTCAACCCGATGAACCCGACCAAGTTAGCCGGTTTTCACCTTTTTCTGGTTGAGTTTGGTCTGTTGGTGAGAAATTTCATGCGATTCGGTTCGGGTTAGTGGGTTAAGGGTGTAAACCGAGTTCAACCGAGTTACGCCGAGTTGAACTAAACTCTTCTTATTTCTGAGAAAGAAGACGGCGACTGGTAATGTTAGTCTTCCCTAGCTTCTCAACTAAGTTCTGGCCTAAAACTTGTTTGGAAAGGCTAAACAAAGTTGTAGAAAAACAAGTCAAAATCCTTTCTTTGGAAATGGTAAACTGAAACAATTCCACCCATTTACCCTTAAAACTCGTTGCCATAGCAAGAAAACAACTACCTCATTCCATTGACTGAGCCCCAAAAACCCCATAATATACTTGTCAGAAGAAACTCTACAACTCCAACTAGCATTTGCTGCCCAAATTGTTGTTTGAAGAAGAAGCCACGGTAGCAACCTTAAAGAAGAAACCATGACAGCAACCTCTGCTGAAATTCTATTGGCCTCCACCGCCATTACTGAAATTATGTTGGCCTCTTCCGGCTCTCTTTCTCTTTCTACTCTCCAGTCTCCTTTCAAGTGGTGGTTGTGAATTAAGAAAACCAAGAAGAGTCTAGTGAGTTAAAGGAAATATAGAGTCCCACAGCGGAACTCAAATGACATATGGTTGGTGGCTGTGGCTTATTTAAGGAATGGCTTGTGTTAGTTGAAACCATTTATAGGCAAAATGTGGATGGGCGGTGGTGCTTGTCTGTCTATTAAGCCTAGTAATGGTAAAAATTATTTACTGTAACTCGACCGTTCTCTCCTGTATTTTAAGTTAAAATATTTGATAAACATTTAAAGGGATGGTTAAAACGGAACTGATCGAGTTAAATTTGGTTTGGATGGTGTTGATTCTATGCTTTGTTTGGTTTGGTGACAGTTTGAAATTTTTTCAAACCGATTTGACTCAGTTAGGTGTCAGTCTAGCCTCTAAACTGGACTGCACTGACCGATGCATACTTTTAATTTTAATTGTAGATGATTGAAGATAGTGATATGTGGGAACAACGGATGTGATAAAAAGTCCACAACTAATGCTGTTTTTAAAGAAGTCTTCCATAATTTAGATTAGAGTTTTGAGTATTTTTCCAATTGCATTGTAAACTTTACTCATTTATTATATCTATTTAATTTTTCTCCTTAAACATTACCTTTCTATGTCTTAGGTCATTTCTCATATTACATATTGTAGTGTTCAGTTTATTATGATGAAAAAATGATCTAAAATATATTTTGTTTTGTGCATCC
>CAVNYN010240793.1:0-12422 GCA_963692815.1 Nyctanthes arbor-tristis | reverse complement strand
TTTTTTTGTGTATATGTATAAATGTATAAACCTGTTTGTATATAAATCTTTTTTTGTTATAAATCTGTTTTTTTTTTTTGGGTATATAAATATGTTTGTATTAGCTATTTTTGTCGTAAGTTTGTTTTTTTTATTGCTATTTCTATGCCTTAACTAAGAGAGAACTTCTAAATATATTTCTTGGATGGTGGTAAACGTGATTAATAATAATATATCTCAAGTATATTTATTGGTAAGGTTAAGAATTTATAGCTTACTTGATATATAATGAGTATATATTTTGCTCAATATGTTTAAATTTAAAATAGAAAGTAACATAATCAATTGGTTACATATCATTACAGAAATATATGTAGAGTTATATTTCTATGGCACGTTTTGTGAACAAAATTTTTTTCAGAAAATGTCAAACAGAACGCGTTTTCCAAATTTCTATTCTGAAAATCAATTTTCAGACCACAAACAGAACGCGATTTCAGCAGATCAGAAAATATAGAATGAAATCAGAAAATAGAAAACGTTCTTCAGAATGAAAACAAAAACACAAACACAAACAGAACGCGTTTTCAGCATATCAGAAAATATAGAATGAAATCAGAAAATAGAAAACGTTCTTCAGAATGAAAACAAAAAACACAAACACAAACAAAACGGTGCCTAAAAACTTTCCATTTCTCTAATCCCCCATTAATTTATCCCAATTCCCATACTCCAAATTACTATTACACTAATATCAAAAATACCAACTCATAGCATAATCATGTGCTTGTTACGACAGTTCAATTTGAATTGATTGGTATATAAGAAAATCTACGAAAAAGTACTTGATTTCAAGCAGAGTCATTGAAATTGTCAACTTCAAGAAGTTTATCACAGAATATGAGTTCATCTTCCCATCCTCCAAGTGCGTGAAGAACCCACTGCATAAAGAAATGAAGTAAAATACTTTTGCATTCGATAAACAATTAAACATAAAGTAGTAAACTGAAGAATATGGAATAGACCATGGGTTAACAACTTAACATCACATTGGGAAGAAAACAACAAGATTGTGGCTTTAAGATGCCATGCTGCATTAAAATATAGAAAGAAGTTTATTGCTTGTATATAATTACAAGAAGATAACTGAATCGAAAACTTGTCAATTCGAGATACATATTTAGAGCCCAAAATTTCAAAACTGAACTAAACCTCGAATGCTAGTCTTTCCCATTTTACCATATCATTAGCCCATAAACTAAACATGTTAATTTCATCCGTTTGTCAATTAGAACCGATACGGATAATATATAGCAATAAACAAGAACAGATGAAAGTTAGTAGCGCTCAAGTGGCTGGAAAGCTCCTTTACTATTGAGTAATCATTTGAAAAGGATATCACATTGTGAACTATATATCTAGCAAAAAAGGGCATAATGAAGCTTTCAAATCAAAAGTTTGTAGCGTATCTTTGATACTTGATGAAATTATAAATTTGTTTGCAAAATAATTCTTTTGGAGAATTTATTATGGTTGAAAATAATCATTCCGGAACAAGCTCTAGCTATAAACTACCAAATAAAGAGCTTTAGCATCCATCTGAAGACAACTCTAGAATACTCCCTCTATCCCACTAAAATTGACCTGCTTTTAATTTCACAAGTTAAAGATTACGAAAAACTGAATTAATTTGAAAAGACAAATTTAAGAATATCTTCTTAATATACTCTTTCATTTGCTAATTATTTCACCATGAAGTAAAAGAATGCAAGTTTTTACATTCAATTTATTAAGGACACTTATAACTCTCCAACTCTAGTTATAATGATAATGCATTTACAATGGAAACAATTAATTTTGTTTACCTAAAGCAATAACTCTAGAGGATAAATTGTTACATTCGCAAAGCATTCCCTAACATCATCATGCATATTAAAATGAGCAATTCTAGGGGACATGAAAATGAAACATTATTAGGTCACATTATCATGTGGCACACATTCATTGAGTGATGATTACATAGCTACTTTTTCATTATCCAATACAAGTGTGTCATATAAGAATATCACCTAAGAATGTCTCCTTAGAATTTCTCTATTAAAATAGAATAATCGCCACCAAAACATACGCTTTTCTGAAAATGATCTAGTTTTCATATTTTTAGCTGCATAATGCTGATGTAGCATAGTAGATGGGTACTACTTGGCACAATACATCAAATCTAGCAAGTAACACATAACATCTGGAGGAATTTTCTAGACATCTGGTATTAGATCATTGTTGTACGCTTTTTGCCAAATTTCAGTTTTGGTTTTGTAATTTCTTTCATTTTTTTTTCTTTTTCCTTGGCATATTAGGGGATTTAAATAGATTTCCAAGAAACACATATAACCTTGGAATTAGAATGGTTCCGCTTTCATTCCATTAGTAGATGATTGCAAAACATTTTGTATGTTGATTATACGTAATCAAATTTTAAAAATTATTATCTAAATATCAATTGCAAATACCGCGCGTTACACTGATATAGAACTAATTATTAAATTTATTTACAAAAGAATATATGTATGAAGGAAAAACAACTATAAGAAAAAAAAACATAAATAAATAAAAATTTATCGTAAAAATTTGTTTAATAAGTTAAGCAAATATATTTTTTTAATTCATATTGGTATTTTTTTCCTCGATTAATTGGAAGAGAAGTTGCACATGTGAGTCTCAATACTAGAAATAATTAAATAATTATCTTGTTATTGACCAAATTAACCCTACCGCCCCTCTATATGTATTGCACTTTTCTTTAGTCACAAAGCACAGAAAAGTTGAGAGCAGCGATACAATTAGCAAATTAAAAATCATCAATCAATGGCTAAATCTCAAGTTTCCAATGTTTTATTTGCCATTTTCATATGTTTTCTTCTCTGAGTGATGATAGGTGTCCAGTGAGATATTACCTGAGAAAATATCCGAGGCAATATCTCGCTAGATTTTGCCAAATCCCAATCGTCCCCCCCCCCCGGGGCCCTACTAAACACTCCACTCCCTGTCTCCCTCCCCAAAATTTCACAAACGCAGCAGAAGACAGAAGCACTCAAGCGCCTCCCTTATTGAATTCCGAAACCCGTCTGCCCCATACCCAGACCCAAAACACTCTCCTTCCGTCGCCTGAATTTTTGCCGGTAACACCATGACCGGTGGGAACCTTGCTGCAAAGGAAATGGCTAGAATCCCACACCTGGCGGACAAGGTTGCAACTCACATCCTCTTGAATTACATACCACATCCGGCTAGGGGTGACTAAAATCCGGTGGCCGGGAAATTGGGCAACCCACATCCGGGGTTTTAAATACATGTATATTATATCATCAGTTTTCATATGGTTTCTGCTAAAAACTGAGAATTTTTCATAGTCAATTGGTAATCTCTTTCTCTCTCTCTCTCTCTCTCTCTCTGATGTACTTGTAAATGGGTCTTGAATGATTTGAAATAGCACCGGGATGGACAGAATCACGAGGAGACAACTGGGAATCTGGAACGCCGGCCACTTGACGAACGGGCTATTGAACGACGGCTGTGCTGCTTCGAAGGGAAGCCCGGGGGAGATGATCGGTTTTCATTTGAGCGGAAAGTGAATGAATGGATTAATTGTCATTTTCTTTTAATTCGAGGGTATTTTGGCCATTTGGCTGTCTCGGGTTTTTCCTCGGGCACTCTATGTTTGTACAAGTATCATTTTTCTTCCTGTTTATAGCATCCAATGGTAAAAACTTTCGTCTACCTTTCTTTCAAAATAAATGGTAAAAACTCAACACTTGTTAAAGGCAGTGGGGTGCCATCAGCAGTTATAATAGATGTAAAATGATGGTAAAGAGACGTAGAAGTAAACAATTTAGAATTGGAAGACATATATCTGGAAGCACCTGAATCAAATATCCATGTAGCATTGTTACATGGTAAGTTCTGAGAGGACACACCTACATGGGTAGAAGCAGACATAGATGTGGCTGAGTGGCTAAGAATTTTTAAAACTGCTCATTAAGGTCAGCCATCTTGAGATTAGATGATGGAGGTAGACCAAGTATGGATGAACCAATAGGTAAAGCAGCTGCTGTATTCACATTGGGATCATAAAACGTATGAGGTAGCTGCTGATAATTCTGTTGAGAGGCTTGCTTCTTCAACAACACTTTAAGACACTGAGTTTTTTAATGGCCCTTTTTGTTTACAAAAATTGCACACATCCTTTGGAACCTTTGCATGTCCTTGATTCTGATTTTGTATGTGTAGCACAACTAAGACAGAAATACTAGAGTTCAGAATAGAAGCTTTACCACTAAATGATTTCAACCGAGTTTCCTCAGCTACAAGTTCACTCACAACTGAATCAAAAGAAGGGACAGGGTTACGATGCAAAATAGAACCTCTAATTCTCTCAAAATCACTATGAAGTGTCATAAAAAACTACACTAATCATTTCTCTTTTTGAAAAGTAATATATTCTTCAAAAACTCTTAGTCCAACAAATCTGTTAGAGCTAACTCATCCCAAATAGTAGTCATTGCATTGTAAAACTCTAAGATACTCATATTCTTCTGTTGCAATGCTCGAATGTCAATCTCTAGTTGATACCGTTTTGCAAAATTAGATTTAGTATACAACTTTTCCAAATAATTCCAAACCTCTTTTGCAGTTTCATACTTTGCCAATTGTGTATCAATATTATGCTCAACAGAATTATTTATCCAAGTAAGAATTTTTGAATTGTTGGAATCCCAGTTATCTAACTGTGTTGCAAAATCATTATGAGTGCTAGCCGGTTTACTAACTGTTCCACTAATATAGCTCCATAATTTCTTCCTTTTAAGAAAGTGTTTCATAACATGACTCTAATAAGAATAATTTTTTCCATTCAACCACACACTAATAGCCTGGAGTGAATCATCATATGCCATGATAAAAGAAGGGGAGAAAACACACTAACCAAACTGTAGCATATTAGAAAACGACACAATCAATTCTCACCATCACCACCACAAATAGGAGACTAAATTCTGATCACACCAGTATAAACAGAGTCGATGGAAAAGCCTGCACGCACTCCCAGGCGCCCCACTAAAGTCTTGGCAGCCCCGTCGCCACGCGCCTACACGTGTCTCCGTCGCCAGCGTATGATATCACACGCGCTGCACCGCCCGCAAGCCCACTGCTGTCCGAACCTAGTGGTACCCTTTGATCGCCGAACAGAATAGCGGAAGGTGTTGGAATATGATGATTTCAGTTCGGTTTGATGGAGTTCGTAACTTTTTCTTTGCAATTTTATTTCAATTCCAATTCGATCCAAAGCTCTAATATCATGTGAATAACTCAATATGCAACAATATTATTCATTGAGAGAATTCAAATAGAAGAAATCAACTCAAAGAAATCAAAAGAAAAGAGGAAGAGTCGAAGCCTAATTGCCATACAAAAAGAATACAAATCTACCAAAGAAAGAATACAAATCCTTTTATATGCAAGGTCTAATTTACACAACTAATAACTTGAAATACTAAACTACTATAAAACTATACTCTAACAAGTACATCATAATTGGAGGCAATATACCGTTTTTGAGAGTCAACCTATGAATGAGATTGAACATCCATGTGCTTTGTTGAAAGGATAAACCAAATTGCATTTAAATTGCACAACATGCTCATATAAAATGATATATGAGCCTTGGTTTTAGAAACTTTGGGGGCAGATTCAAAGTCAACTAACTAGATCAGGTTTGAAATTTCAACTTCATGGGGTTGGTTCAAGGTTTGAAATTTCAACTTCATGGGGTTGGTTCAAGGGTAAATTAATTAGGTTAATTATATTTACACCACTTCTTTTATTAAAGACACTATATTTTTATTAATATAAGCATCCCTAATCTTTATTTCTTATAGTATTTAAGCTCTAAAAGTTTTGCTTTTTTTTTTCGTATTTTTGTTTAATCACCCTTTTATGTTCTTAATGATCGAATATATTTAAAAAAAAATTGATTTGTGTACATACCTTAAAATCATATGAAAATTATATTTGTGTATCATTAGATATTATATTTTGTTTATTTAAAAATTTTAAGCAATTCCTGTAATGAAATTTTTAAAATAAAAATATCATCAGATACAAAATTTGATGATAATAAGATGTTAAAAATAAAAATATGACAAAAATAAGTTAATGATGTAAGTGTAAAAAATTAAATATATAAAGGATGAAGAGTATAATTAAAGTGTAGTGTGGTTAGTAAAAAATATGGTGTCAATAAAACCACTCAATTAATTAATTATATATGATTTTTCCTTTTTTCTTTTTACATTACAAGGGGATTGTGGGGAAGGGAAATCAAATCATTGATTAAGAGTGTAAACAACCAATACGAATGTCACTAGACTAAAAAAGTCTTTTCAAGTATATATATGCTATTCAGTTGTCGTGCTGTGATTGGACAACTCACATGTGAGTTGTCTCACAATAAAACAACTCACATGTGGATTGTCTAATCACAGTACGACAAGTGTGCGTTCCGCTAGACGTCTACTGGTGAATGAAAGTGTGTGTTGAAATGGGACACCTGCTGTTTGGTAAATGAGGTTGAAATCAAACACCTTAATCGTATGTTGAAATTTTTATTTATTTGCAAGTTGAAATTTTTCTTTGAACTCACCGTCAATGCCACTTGAAGTTTTAATCATATAAGATAAGATCTACTAACTATACAGATCAGTAGTCCATCGAATAGTAGAAATGTACGGAAAAAATTTGTTTAATAAGTTAAGCAAATATATATTTTTAATTCATATTGATGTTTTTTCCTCGACTAATTAGAAGAGAAATTCCATATCCGAATCTCGATACTAGAAATAATTAAATAATTATCTGGTTATTGACCAAACTAACCCTACCACCCCACTGTATGTGTATATTGCACTCTTCAATTAGTCACAACGCACAGGGAAGTTGAGAGCAGCAATATAATTAGCAAAAATCGTCAATCAATGGCTAAATCTCAACTTTCCAATGTTTTATTTGCCCTTTTCATCTGTTTCCTCTTTATAGCATCCAATGGTAAAAAATCCTTCGTCAACCATTCTTTCAAAATAAAATGTCTTTCTCAATCCTCCTCCAAATTATGTAGCAATACACGTATACAAACAATATTGCACCCATACACAGTTTTTCTTTCTTTTTATTATTAGTT
The DNA here is from genome assembly GCA_963692815.1 of Nyctanthes arbor-tristis. Lineage (NCBI taxonomy): Eukaryota > Viridiplantae > Streptophyta > Magnoliopsida > Lamiales > Oleaceae > Nyctanthes > Nyctanthes arbor-tristis. Next base: position 5,212 of record CAVNYN010240793.1, on the reverse strand, counting down.
TTTTTTTCCCCTTTTTTTGGGTTCAATTTTGGTATTGCAATACACTAAACTAAACATGTGTATGCATAATTTGTTCTGTCATTGTTCAATAAGCGTCATGGTTATTTTGCTTAAACAAAGCACTCTTTCACACGAGGATGGCCCACATACAGTGAGTCATACCTTGTTGTGAAGGGTGCTCGTTTTAAAAAATGAGTACGGTACTCATTGAAAAATTTTAAAAATTGATGAAATGTTAATTTTTGAATTTGACTAATTAAAAATCTTTTAGCTTTTGAGAAATGCTTCATGTACTACCAGTGGTATAGATAAGATACATGTTATTAATCTATAAATTGTTACATTTTGATATGAATAAATCTACTGCACAAATGAGTGTATAAATAGGTTTACAAAACAAAAAAGGGTGAAATATTACAATTTCACCCTCCAAACGCTGAACTAAAAGAAAGAAAAACACAGGGATAAAGTTATAATTTCATCCACATCGGTAGAACTGCTGTATACTCATCTCCATGTGTACAAGTAATATTACTCTTTTGATATTATTAATGCATTCACAAATTAATATCATGTGTCATATCTGTACAACTTGTAGTACAAAAAAAGTGGTATCTCGAGAATTTTTGTTTATTTCTTCTTCTCTAATCTCTCATGTATATATGAGCATGAGATGCAAAAGGTGGAAAGCAGAACTTGTGAGCGTAAGAGCACTACAAATGCACCTCCTTGCAAATCCAACACCATTTGTAACGACCGATGCAAACAGGCTTAACATATGCTTGCTTTTGCTACTTCTATTGCTAATCCGATCCACCTCATCGCTCATCCACCTCATCACATCGATCGTCTTATTTAGTACTATGATTTATGAAGACTAATTATGTCGTGTCGCCTATCTTTTATATCTAATTATGAATAAAATGTTGCTATTAGGTTTAATTAGAAACCGTGTATTGTGAGTTTTTCCACCCGACCGTGCACCATTCTCACGTGTTGAATAAGGTCCAACATGTAGCGAGACCCGACTCATTGTAATTGAGAGTGCTCATTTTAGCACATAAATATGAGTACTCGGTGAACATTTTCAATGTAATGTACCATTATGTGTTAATGTTTGAATTTTCTTAATGCATGTGTTCCAAGTAATTATTATAAATTCTTTTTCTCTCGCGCACACACACACACATTGCTCTCTGATTTTTTTTTTTTTTTAAATTTCATTTTTATTTAGTTTTGGTTCCTATTATGGAGTTAAGCCCACCACGAGAATTCATCTCCTTTAAATGAGTGCTCAAAGTGCATTCGGTAAAATTAGCCCCGGCGTGGATTTCACTGCAAGTTATATTATTATCTAATCTATAAATAATGATAAGGTTAATTAATATCTGGCAAGCATGTAAAGTAAATCATTTGTCCGTCAAATTATAGCAAAATTAAATGTACGGTAAACTTGTTTAATATTATATATAAGTTAGAAGCAAAAAAATTGCATATAATCCGGAACTCCATATTAGAAATAATTAAATAATGTAGTATATATTGACACTATATTTTTTACAAATCACACTACAATTTGATTATTGCTCAACTCAACATCCTTTAAGTTTTTGAATCTTTACACTTAAAGCATTAACTTATTTCTATTATTATATTTTCATTTTTAACATTTTGTTATTATGATACTGTTATGATATTTTGTATCGAATGATCTCTCAATTCTAAAATTTCACGGCAGGAATTGCCTAAATTTTTTAAATAAACAAAAAAAAAATTAACATCTAATAATATACAATTGCATAATTTCATATGTTTTAAAGTACGCAGCTCAAAATTTTTAAATATATTTGATCATTAAGAACGTGAGATTATGATAATTAAATCAAAGATTCGAGAAAAATGTAACCAAAATTTTTAGGGTGTGTAAATGCTTTAATTAACGAAGACTAAGGATGTTCAAATTAGTAAAAATGTGATGTGTTTAGTAAAAGGAGTGATATAGATATTATAATTAGCCTTAAATAATATTATCTTGGGTGAAATTTGGACATGATATTTACCAAATTAACCCTACCAGCCAACTATATAGATTGCACTCTCCATTTAGTACTCACAAAGCGGAACCAAAATTGGGCAGTAATATAATTGGCAAATCATCAATGGCCTTCTCATCTGTTTCCTGTTTATATCATTCAATGGTAAAAAATACGAGTCTACCTTTCTTGAAACGTGTCTTTTTTGATTTTCCGCCAAATTAGAAGGCATGATATTTGTCGAAAATTTTATGGAGGCAGAGTTGGGACTTGCCACTTGGACCAATCGCGTGGTCTCTTCGCTATTGGCTAAAATCCTCCCTCCTTAATCGGTCCAAGTGAGGAGATGGTGCACAATTAAAGCCCATTGATTAATTCTGTCTCCATAAAAGCACTCATGTATGTTTATGTTTTGTTCAACTTATAGCAATATGCTAAACACAAAGGATGCACGATATATTGTATTTGGAAAAGCACCAAAAATTTTCTACTGCATGTATAGGCTGAATTTGATCAAGCACCAAAGATTGTGAGGCACAGTAGCGGATCTAGAAATTTAATTGGGCTAATATAAACCTTTTTAATTTTTTCTATATAAATTTAAAAAAAAAAAAATTGGGCCGGCACGGGCTCGGGGCTAGAAAAACTGTGAGGTATAATAATACCAACTATTGATGTGATTTGTGAAGTGTTAATATACGTACTAATATTAGTGGTTGGTATTCTGTACATCATTTTCTGATGTCATGATTGCGTGATCAGGCATGTAGAAATTGAAACCTACTAACATGTAGGTATTAGGAAATTTCTATGAATGTAATTGAATCCATGAAATATTAAACTTCCCTAATAAAAAAATCTCTTGCGTTTTGTTTTTTGTTCTCTAATTAATCTTCAAAAGAAATGCTACACGCGAGCCGCTATTTGTACACAATAGACCCTTCTCATCAATCTGTTAATTCTTATATATTTTGACAATGATACAAGCATTCACAAATTACTGCCACGTGTCCCATCAGCATAAAATAGTGATACAAAAAAATACCTTATAAGATTTTTTGGCTAAATCTCTATATGTACGTAAATGCAGAGGTACACATAAGGTGGAAGCGAATGTTTGTGAAGAAATTCATGGTTGTTTTTTTTTAGAAATTCATGGATTTCTACTATGTGTAGAAGTTGTAAAAAGAATTGTATAACTAGCTGCACCTGTAATATTAATCTTGTATCAATATATATATATGCTCATGCTTGAATTTCCGAACGCATGTGTGAAAGAATTGTTCCAAGTAATTGTCGGTTGATTTCTTATATTGCCTTCGCTAATTATTTTCTTAGCTTCATTTTCACTTGGTTTTGGTTCCTAATATGAAGTATGTATAAGTTTTTTCATATGTGTGGTGTTTGTGCATATATATATATATATATATACACACACACACACAAGAGATAAAATTTCCGTTCTGATTTGACATTTATGATATATAGTTAGTGCGTTTGGTACATGTCGTAAGGCATTTTCAGGATAAACTCTTGAATTACATGCACCTTTCACATTAATTAAGAAGTAGATAGATGAAGTTAACATGCTCAACAAACCATAAACTAAAATTAAAAATTAAGAAAAACAATTCTTTCAGTGTATAATTGTATTGCTCACAATAAAAGCAGCAATGGTTAGTCTTAAGATAAGATAATGAATTCTTCCAAAATTTATCCTTCAAAGTCTGCCAAGTCTCCTCCAAATACAATTAATTTGATTGTATTATGCCAATATCAGGACAAAGAATTTGAATGGTTAATATTGGACTTAGGAATTGTAAATTTTGGGATTCAAAATTGTTAAAATTGTGGATGATAGATATATGCCGTCAAGTCTAGAAAATTTTCTGGTACTCTACGAGGGAAAATACTATTTGTAAGTAATCATTCTAGTATATATTTTTTTACAAAATGGAGGTAAATTCACAATCTTACCCTTGTATTGTGTAATTGGGAAAAATAATTTAAGGATAAGACTTTGAAATTTACCTTAGTTTGTAAAAGATAACATGAATAATTACCTATGAATAGAGGGATTACTGACCTACCCTTGCATGGCAAAATCAATGACTGACATGTGGATTCAGAGGCCCTAATTTGTTAATTAATTTGAGCCCCTAAATACATGTAGTTTTTTATTGGCTAAGAGTAACTTCACGTTTCTTTTTTGTGAGCAGATGCACTACAACAATATAGGGTCTATAGCCGCGACACATCTTGTGGCTATAAATCTGATTGTCGTCGCTATAAATATATACCGGCGACATTTACCCGCGACACTGTCGTCGTAATATCTTCGTCCCAATAGGTCAACACCCACGACTATGTCGTCGGTGTATAGGTCAAGGTCTGCGCCCACCACATTTTGTCGCAGGTGTAAACCTAGTCTTGACTTCCATGACCTTTAGGCTATACCTGCAACTCATCTCGTCGGTAAAAACAATCCTACTCCACGAGCTTGAGCCCATACCCACAGCATGTGTCGTCGGTAAAAGTAACATGGCTCCATGATCTTAAAGCTACACCCACAACACGTGTCGTCGGTTAAAATGAACATGGCTCCACAATTTGTTCCCTATTGTCATGACATTGTTGTCACTATTTGTCGTCGGTATAGCATTTAATTTATATTTTTTAAAATTCTTGAGATGTTTCCTCAGATTATATCCATAGTTAATATATATACTACTTAGAATACTATTACCATTAATAATACAAAATAAAAGTAATGTTAGCATGTTCACATGCCATTTCTAGTTTCATTACAAAATAATTTCTGAAGCCCTAAGAACAATAGTTAAGAGAATTGAAGTCAATTTGGAGCAGTAAGAAGTTTATAGCCAAAAGAAACAAAAGTCATATCGGAGCTCCAAGAAGTTTATATCCAGAAATTAACAAAAGTCATGTTAGATGGTTTAGACAAACCCTACGGTCTCCCAAAGCTTCGTCCTCATCACCTTCCTCTTCTTCATCTAGAATTGATGGTGGCAAATATTTCAAAACACGATCAAGAGTCCGTTTAAGACTCCTAATCTCAGCCTCGTGTGCTGCAATTATCTCACGGTCTTTAGATGGCCCAGAGTTTGAAGACTCACCGGTCTCTAAACGAATGGGCACTTGTGATGTGCCCTTCAAAA
>CAVNYN010240790.1:0-55055 GCA_963692815.1 Nyctanthes arbor-tristis | reverse complement strand
CCCCCCCCCCCCCCAACCCAAACCAAAAAAAAAAAAAAAAAAAAAACCCACTTGCCCCATCTTTACTCTTTCTCTCTCTAAAATTAAATTCATACGATTCTCTTATTTTTGAAGTAAATTATAGAGTATAGGCTAACAACTTTCTCTTCTTCTTATATTTATTTAAGTTGTCTACGGCTAAATACAACTTGTGGGGTGTCCATGTTTGAACAAGTATTATGTCTAAAGGTCGCTTGTTTTTTAGTTCGGCACGCTGAGATTGATAGATAGTCGGTTGCATCTTTTTACCAATGTATGTTCAGTGTGTATAAGTTTGAATGAACTGTTAGACTATAAGTTCCGCATTGTATCTTTGTGGGTAGAGAGAAAGAGGAAGTCCAAGTCTATGCTCTAGTCTAGTCAGAGAAAGAGAGGATAAAAGTGTCAACAGCTCCATATAAACAAACAAAAGCAAAACAAGAATCCCAATTTCTAACAAAAAGCCTTGTTTTTCACTCATCCATCTCTTCTTCTCCACCCAAACCAACCATTACTTTTCTTGCTTCTGTGTATTTATTTATTTTTCCCTTCTCTCTCTCTCTCTGTGATTAGGTGAAAATTTTGCAGGTTCTTTCAAATGGAAATCACCTCATCAAGGCATCATCAAGAAAGAGAGAATAATCCATCCCCTGCAACTTCCCCATACAGCAATGGCAGCAGTAGCAACAGCAGCAATGGATCACTTCAAGTCCCCACCCCACCCCATACCCCAACCCCAATCCCCAGATCTGATTCTAATCCTTACCCAACAACTTTTGTACAAGCTGACACCACCAGCTTCAAGCAGGTCGTGCAAATGCTGACAGGATCCTCTGAAACCACCCAGAAAGCCGCCTCCAAATCCACCGCCCCTGTTTCCGATCCTCCAAAACCCGCCGGCGCCAGGATACCCCCCATCAAGAGCAGTGTTCAGAAGAAACAGGGGTTCAAGCTGTATGAAAGGAGGAATAGTCTCAAGAATGGTCTCATGATCAACACTCTGATTCCTGGTCTTGCTCATAATTCGAGTTTTTCTCCTAGAGAGCCAGAGATCTTGTCGCCGAGCATTCTTGATTTTCCGTCGCTGGTTCTCAGCCCCGTGACGCCGGTGAATGAGGATACGGTGAGGAGCAAGTCGTCACATTCAATGGGGAATGATGCATCGGAATTAGAAGAGAAAGCCATTGCTGAGAAGAAGTTTTATTTGCATCCATCGCCCCGGACAACACCCAGAGATTCTCAGCCGCAACTTTTGCCACTTTTTCCGGTGACTTCTCCCCGTGTTTCCGGCTCTTCTTCTTGAAGGGCATGTTACTACTTTAATTCAATCCTGATGTAACTGAAACTAGTTCTTTTAGGTGAAGGAATTGGTGTTTATTTAACTGTTAAAAGGATTTGGAGAATCTGCACTGCAGGCATAGAAAAAGATCTTCATCCAAACTCCAGAATTTGGTCCTTTTCTTCTTCTTTCACTTTTCATCTTATCACAAGGAAACAAGAAAAAGAGAAGAACTTGGTTCCATTTTCTTTGTTTCTTCTTCATCTTCTTATCTTCAATTGCTTGATGGCTATGGCTTCCCCTTGTATTTTTTATTTTTATTTTTATTTTTTTGGCTTAAATTTTGACAAATTAGAACTCTGAGATCTTCAATTGCTTGATGGCTATGGCTTCCCCTTTTATTTGTTATTTGTTATTTTTATTTTTTTGAGTTAAATTTTGACAAATTAGAACTTTGAGAGTACATGTACTTTGGACAATTCAGCTGACATTTCTGACGCATGCCTCATGTTTACCTCAAAAGATGGATCTTTTCTCCTTCAGTTAAAAGTTCAGTTAAGAAACTGGAGAAAAAAGTTAACCTTTCTGGTGTTACCTTTTTCCTGGAGTAAAATCAAAGATTTGGGTTTTCTTTCTTTCATTAATTCCTCACTGTTGTGCATGGAAAGAAATGTCAAATCTTCTTTTGATAGTTCATTCTTGAAAGATTTAATGAATAAATGCTAATGGACAGGGAACAAATTCATATTCTCTGCATATTAATGGAGATTATGAGATGGCATATGCTGTCAAAATACACATTATACTGTATTACCGTGTTCGTATCAGCATCTCAGCTTATATGCATAGGAAAAGGGCATAAATCATTAGTGTAGTCTTCTTGGACCCAATTTCATATTCATATCAGATTCTTAATCCACAGTGGTGAATCATGTGTTTGTCCATGATTTAGGTTTCTGGCAAATGTCTATGGAGTCAAAGTTTGAGTTTAAAAACGAGTCAGCTTACATACAATGTATTAACTTCTTTTTCTCGTCTACAGTGGTTGATATTTTTAATCTACATTTTTTTTTTCAAATTTTTATATCAATGGCGGAGTCTAAGGTTAGAAGTAGTGGAACTTTCTTGGGGCACTGATTATTTGGGAGACATAGGATCCAAGAAAAGGTTTTGAATAATTTCAACTCCTCCAATGAGAGTGTTACACCCCTACAAGTCAAATGTTTCATTTTAATGTGGTGTCATGGACCACTCCATAAAATTCAAATTTGAAAATAATAATGTCACGACAGTGCATATATTTGACACATCATAAATTCCGAACATAAAAATATTCGATCAGATTTTGTAATAAATAAAAAGTAGTAATTATCAAGAATAATGCAAGTTTTTGCTTCTTCTTTTTGTAATAATTTTTCAACATAAAGTCGAAGCACTCATCAATGTGGTGTATCTTGACTAGAACAAGGCTGAAGACAGATGAGAGAGAAAGGTCAAATATGTGATGATTATAAAAATGGAATTAAATGATGGCATGTTTAACAAATAGACTAACATGTTTAACAAATAGACTAAAAGCAGAGAAAAGCAACTGAAATCGCAAATGCCGTATGAATCATATGATCTTGCAAAAATTTTCAAGATTTTAGACGACAGATTTTTTTCTTGATTTCTAATAGAACAAGGGCCTCTTTCAAGATTGGAAAAAGTGCGTCTTCTCTTGGAAAAATAGCAGGTCCGGTGACTCGATAACTAAATGAACTCTTACGGGTTCCAAGAGTTGCCAACTTTCCAAGTAAAAGAGCTAATAACCAGAATGCAACTTTCACACTATTATATATACTCATTATATATGTAAGCATGCAATTACACAGATACCGAGAAGAAAAGCTGAGAAGTTATCCTAAGTTTGCTTGAAAACAACCTGAATGAGGACTTATTTTTCAAGGGATACTGTGTTTATGTGACATGTAGATGAGTTTTACAAGAACTATTATCATCACTTCTTAAATTTCTGAGAACGACTTAACTGTCTTGAAACCATGGTTCTCAGGAAGGGGGCCATTTCCAGGCCGGACAGAAATTATCACTTCAAGACCTGAAATATCAGGGCAATATGTGAATTTACAGCCAACCTTGATATAACGTGTCTGTTTCAAATTTTGATCACAGGAAATGAAAGCAACACTCTACCTGCTGATTTTGCAGCCGTAGCTTCTTGATAGACATCGGTCACAAATAGAATCTGCGATGGATTATCGACTCCAAGAGATTCCGCAATTTCGACATAACTTCTGGCTTCTTTCTTATTTCTGCAGGCAACGGAGTGAAGTTTTATCTCACTACCATAATATTCAAACTGGTTTAGAAAGTATTTGCAAGAGGAATAAGGTTTACCCCACTGTAGTATCAAAAAACCCGCACAGGTACTTTCGTAAGTCTCCATAATTTGTATTGCCAAACAAAAGCCGTTGTGCCAATCTGCTGCCGCTGGAATATATGTACACCTGATGGGGCAAAAAGGTAGGAAAGAAGGTTACGTGTATGAAGGTTATAAGTTCTTTAGGAGTACCTTCAAGCAATTTGGTGAAGTGCATGGTGAAAATAACACTAGAAATGATTCCTATATCAAAAATAAAATAAAGATCTAATATTCTGATCTGATTACTTATGAAATGAATGATCTATTCATGAACTTACGTGCAGCTTCTTCAGATAGCCAATAATAGACTTTTGTTACTTTTGCTAAAGATGTTCGGGTTGCAGCAAATGAACATGAATGCACATGTTGCAGAACTATTTTAAGTGGCAGACCACAAACTCGATTACCTGATGGAACAGGTAATTGTTCCCAGGCCCATTATGAACTACCAAATTGATGTGTAATGATATGTGAGTGCTATAAAAGAAGAATTAAATACTAACCAAAACATCATCTTTCTAATTAGTCCTGAACCACCAAAAACATAAAAGACTTCCTATCCTATTAAAATTAAAAGACATGCTTTGTGGAAGTCAACGTTCATGCAGGCTGAAGAAAAGAGAGAAGATAAGGAAGATGGGCAGTTACGGCTTCAACAACCAACACATATTCTGAAGAAAACTCAATATAAAGGAAGTACGAATTCTCTAAGGAACTTTCTCTACAGGGAGATTTTCAAAATTAACCAATTCAAATTGTTTCAATCGCGATACTGTCATTTATTTCCAGTATTGCAAAACTAGCAATATTTTGTAACAAAACATCTATAACAATCTTATTAACCTACCACCAGCATAGCTCTACCCCCGCTGCAAATTGCAGCGCCAGCCCAAGAGCTAAACATTTAAGCTGCCGCCGTGGCTGGCTTAATTCTGGCAAGAAGGAGGTCAATTAAATTCAGAAGTGGTCAAGGAGGAGGCCAATTCAATTCAGAAGTGGTGTAGAAGTGAATTATGGAGAAGTTTCTTCAAAATAATTTCAGATTTCCCCATTCTAAGACCAACATAAGATACTAGGATCCTTCTCTACTGTTGATGGCAGTTTCAAGTTTGTTGAAGCGAAGAAGGTAGGTGATAGGGAGTGGTGGCGGGTGGTTGGTGCAGTGGAGGTGAAGAGAGATGGGGGCACTTGGTCCTAACAATCTAAAAATTTTACTAGTTACTATTATTGAAATAAACTGGCCACAAAAAGTGCAAGCACACACATATGCATGTTTGAATGGGGAAAAATGACAATCAATAATAAGCAAAGACGCTAAAAAAAAAAACGACATCCAAGATATTTTATAATGTTTTGCAAAAATTTCCCAGTTTGGCTCATTTTCTATGATACTTATGCAACTACAGTTCCCCAAAAGACAAGCTAGCCTTATAAATAAATTTGAAGTGGGAGTCACCTTGATTCCCAGAGCATGCCACTTTTCCAGAGCTTCAGGTACATCATCAAAGACAACTGCCTCTATCTCATTTTTCTGGAATCCTGTGCGCCATATGTGACCCTGCACAAAAACTTCAAATGCCCTTCTGCATACTTTTCCTAAATGAGAGAGAAATTGATCATTTTGTAATCTGGCTTACTTGTAGTTGCTTCAAGGAAGTAATTTTACGGTCAGCTTTAATCATTGCCTCCACATTAGCAACCAAAGCTGCAATCACCTCCTCTTTCCCTCCATCAGATGGAATTGGAACCGCACCAGCAACACCATTTTCCAAATCTTCTTGAACCTGTAAGAGTAATAAAATACATAAGGAAGGCAATATTTCACCGCTGAACCAAGAGAAATTGCTTAATTATATAGTTTTCCAATTCTTTCTTGCCCACATTTTACTTAGCTGAGAAAAAAGCTCCAGAGAAATGTATTGACAATAGATCACATTAGTAAAACAAGCACTACTTAAAAAATAATAATAAAACTGCAAAATACACAAATGACTTTGACCTTGGAAGTAGTATGTTTCAAATAGAACCAATACCAAAATGTATAATGCTGGTACAGCGGTACAGCAGTAAAAAAGAGGCAATACATCCTCAGCCAAAATGCATAGTCCGTCACTGTTTTGTTTACAGGGTTTTTTATTCTTATCTTGCTCAATTATAATTTCACCTCCCATGGATTTGACAACCATTCAATCACTACCACAAATTCCAAACACCTATTAAATCTCCACACTCATTCTATCTCATTATAATTTTCCCATTATAATTCCAAATTACAACAAGAATCAAGCACCCACTGTTTTTCAGGGGCAGAAACTGCACGAAATTGTTTTTATGCACACTCTTTGTACATGCTAATTGCCAAAAAGGCATGCAATATTACTATTCAGAGACAAATAGTATGAACTGCTTTTCAGTAGCACATAGCACAATCTTTCCAGATTTATATTAGTAAAGATTCCTTAAATGATTGACTGGCTTACTTGAGCTTGCAGTAGCTTAATATCATCTTGAGTTTCTGCCTCGTCATATGTTAGTTCTAGATGCCTCCCAACATTTTGACGAGCATATGGAAAGAGAACATCTGTAACAAACGATATAGGAGTCGTGGTTCCTTCAATGTCCAGAACAATGCAACGCTGCAGCTCAGTGAATTATAACAAAATTAAAATACACAATAAGGCTGAACCAAGAGATTTCTAGCACAATCAAGAATAATGTGGAAACTTACCCTTGACGGCTCAATGCTATTATTTGTAGAAACAACCCCTGCCTTAGCAGAAATTCTATCATTCTGAAGGCTGCCTATAATTCCGTTAGAACTGTAAATGGGACCATGAGAAGGAGTTGACCAGTCCAATCCTAACTGATGTAGTTTAATCGCAGCATCAAATAGATAGTGGTAACATTCAGCCTGGAAGAATAAGTTGTACATTGAAATAATATTATGTCAAACATAAACCTAATAATTATGCCATACTCCAGAAAAAGTGACATGGTGGACAAACAAAGGCATTGTTATCTCAATGGAGGCGAACTCCTTAGTAACTCTTGGTCAATCAAAAGTTTAGTTAGCTAACAACCACAGTAGTGATAAAATCACAAACAGAATCTGTAAGCAGGAATTCAGGCCTTTGATCTTATAGATGGGATGGATTCAAGTGCATAAAACAGACAACATGCCAGGATGAGCGAGTGTCAAGATTTCATTATTCAATTACACACAAACAGAAGTTCCCTAACCGATATCAGTTCATTTAAGATTCAAAGGTATTACAGTTGCAGATCTCAGTAGTAAATCCCAATGTACATTTATGTTTCATTTCTTTTATTACAACCATTCATGTATCAATGCTTAAGCATGATCTAAGATACAGGTTAAACGTTACAGCATAATGACTACCTCTGTTAAGACTGTATCACTGTATCGATGATACTACATAAGCAAAACAGATCTGTTTCCCTTTTGAAACCCAGCCAGCAATCTGGGTAAATGGCTCTGGGGAAAGACTGCTGGCTAGATAGATGCATATACAAAAACTTGAAATCAAACTATGAAGTTGACATTGAAGAGAAAATTGAGAAGATTAGGAATCTGAAGTTAAGCAGCAGCATCCAAATAGAAACAGCGCCATACAGACACCCAGGCCATGTTCATTTCACACAAAAGTGAGGAAAAATCATTTTAAGCTGGCAATTACTGGATCTGACCCCCCCAACTCCCTTAATTAGTAGCTGGTCGATCAATGGGTCCTCCTGCAGATGTTTAGCATGTATTTCCAATATTGACCTGTTGTGGTATAGGTTTAATTTTGACCTGCTTGCCAATGAAGGATATAATGTAGGCAATAAGTGGCTCCCAATAACGAATTTCAGTTAATGTTTATCTCATTTCTTGAGCAGTGCAGCAAATGGTCCTCTCAGAATTCGGAAAAACCGAACAATGTCAATGGTGCAACCATGACCAATTCAAGTATGTTCATCCCTGAGTCTTGTTCCACCAAATTCACTATAACAATCCCATATAAGTGAAACTTAATTGATGTTCTGTTCTCTAGCAGCCCGATATTCTGCAGAATGTAGCATTGTTGATCTTAATGGACTTCTAAATAAATTCAATCTGACAGGAGCTCTTAATGTATTTGCGTTTCTTGATCAACCCAGCCAGCCTACCCCAACTTTCCTTCAACGTGTCTAACCACCAAGATTTAGCGCCTCCCCAGCGCCTCCCCACATGTATTTACACCTCCACATATCTTTCGCTCCTAGCTTAACTAATTCCAAAACTTCTTCTCCTAAAAGGGCAAAGAAAACACGCACAGCAACGAAGTGGAGAAACCAATTTCAATGTGGAATAAGCCCTGTTATGCTTTTTAGTTTTCAAAATCACTTTCTTCTTAAGATCAGTTTCGACTTTAGATTCTTTTACTAAAATACTTCGCATATGGATCTAAAAATTTTCCCAACTTTTACAGTCTCTTCGGTGGGCCTCTCCAAACTGCCAAATTCCCCCATATTTTGACTGAATTGCAGGACCCACATTGCATTTAATGTTGTCCCGTAGCCAGCAAGTTGACTGAATTGCACATTGAATTTTCCATTCCAACACCACTGCATGCAAGACGTGGGCCCATTGGAAAGGAGAAAGGATGGCACTTTGGTGGACATTCTTCGGAAATGGTGGGCTTGGCGGATAATTCAAATCTCTTTTATTTTTCATCCACAATCCATGAAGAACAAACACTTAAATTACACATTCTCTATAGAGATGAATTATCACGAAAACACTTCTCAAAGAAAGAGAAACATACAGGCCCTAGATTCTAGAACATAAAATTTAGCAAACAATCACATAGGTCTAATGAATACCATAATTGCATATATCCAATAGCTTCTACTGAACAAAGAGCTTTTCTACTTTCAAGATTTCATAACACCAGACGGCACTTATGGTTTAAAGGCAAAAATGAGTTACAGTCTGTAGCTGGAGTTTATCTGCTTGAAAGATTTCAAACCAGCAGATAAGCCCTTAAGGTTTGAAGGGGAAAGAGAAGATAAGCTGCTAAGTTCAGAGATTTATTTCCACACTTACTATCTAGATATAAAAAAAGAAATTCGACCTGCAAATGGAAACTTAATATGGAGTAAAGTTTAAGGAGAACACTTTCAGTTCCAAAAAGATGACCAGATCTCAGGAGTGCAAATCATTCAATCACCTGAGACCCCACTAAAAGTTCCTTCTTAGCAAAACCTAAGATAAACAATATAGGCTTCCATGTACCTGAGTTTTAGCACTGATCCAAGAATCTCCCCATATATATATTCCATGGTTCCGAACAAGCACCGCTGTAGTTTTGGGGTATGCTTTAATCTGCCAAACAAGGAACAAAAATCATCCTTTTTGCCACTACTGGAAAGTGGAAAAATGGCTCTCCAAAGGTTTAAAGACCAAATCTTAAAAGGTCCCGGTTTTCGTTGACAATCTTTAGTTCAAAAACATTCTCCTTGATTTCTTTTGCAATTACCAAATTATTCTCACTTTCAAGTCTATTAGTTTTTTAAACGTAATTCTTCATTCCATCGTTTAAATAGTGACTAATGCCTAGCAACAAGGATCTAACTTTTAAGCTCTGCTGCAAGTCTTAATTCTGTTGGAAATTGACATTTTGCTTTATTAACATTGTACACGTTACAAACATGCATTGACGATTTGGAAATTCAGCCTCTGTTTGGTTGAGGCCTTTGTTCTAACCCAAAAATTGTTCAAATCATTTTAACCTATTTATTTCCTTGAACCCACAAGTACTACTTCTCCACCACTTATTTCATCTCTACTTCGTAACAAAAACGAGATCGGAATTGGCGCTAAATCATGGAGAATAAAATTCAGAAGAATGTAAGCCGCACATGATATATATCTTTTTCCACTTTTATACAGCCAGTTGAGTGGAGGAAAACATAAAAGAACTACCGATCACCATTAGAATCAGTTGTACCAGATTTTTGTGGCAACGACATCATCAGTTTTTCCTCAATAAAATGAAAAGTGGGGGATAAAATGGTAGGCCTTGCTGCTCCTCTCACCAAGAAAATTTTCCAGCAAGGAAAAACTAATATATGTCAGCAGAATTTAACACTTCAGCATCATCCTGTAGAGCTTTTTGAAAGTAATGGTACTAAATACTAATCAACATATGAAAACAAGCTTGTACATAAAAGAGAATGCACACGTCAAAAGTGTTCAAATAAATCCAATCTGTCCGGCCCTTGAAATAAATTGCTAAGCCCATATCTTCATTCAATAAAGGATATCACCATATAGAACAGAATTTTGCTCAGACATAGATTTATGCCATTAAAATGGGGTTGTGAAACATAGAACTAACTGCTACCATCTTCCCTTCTTTTCCACAATCAATTCAAAAATTACTACCGCTCCTTACAAAATTCTATGTTACCCTACTAGACACAACCGTACACACATTTCTGCAAACAATGAAATCTAAGATGCATATAAAAGAGAAGGAAGAAACAGTACTGCTTCAGTGAGAGATTCTGTAAGCTCCCTCTCATGGGCAGTATTCTCTATAATTGGAACCACAAGCTCATCGTAATAACCATGCCCCTGAATTCCTTTGATCATTTCCATGTGAGTAATCTGTAAATTAAGGAAAGCGGCACCAAGCTCAGATGATATTAGCATCAAACATAAAACGCTAGACTAAGTTGTAAAACTTAAGAAATCATTTTGCTTATCAGAAGTGTTCCAAGGAGCAGGGATGAAGGATCTGGGAGATCGGTTGAAATTTACTTGCTCAATGTTTTCAGATTAAAAGAATCTTTAATTGGATGTAACTTTACCACCGTAATAATTTATCTACTTCTACAGCAAACTTCATAAACCTTCTTCAGTACAGACACATTTTCTGTAGAGTGAGCTCTATGAACAACTTTCAGTCCTACCATGTTGCTCTCTTGAAACTGAAATCCCTGTTCCAGATTGCTTCTTTGGGAGTGCTTCTATATCTCTTGAAATATGATCCAACTCAGGGATTAACTATCGGTGCCAGAAACTATGCAATGAATAAGTAAAAGATGTGGAAGAACAGCATCAAAATGTTTAAAATTTGTGCTCTAAATTGCTTCACTTCTCCACGAACATGTCATTTGTCGTTGTAAACTTAGGGCTGTTTGATTTTCATTATTGACATTGATTTAAAATGAGAAATTATAATGAGGTGAAACGAGTGGTTTAGATTTAATAGAAGTTTGAAATTTGTGGTTATAAATGAACAATTGTCAAATCAGTGGTCAAATTAGTGGTAGATGAAATTATAAAGAGAATCAAACAAGCTCATAATAAAGAACAGCCAAGTTAGTGCATGTACCCGAAATTCCTTTGATAATGGATTGATCATTGTTACAAGGCAAGATTCCATCCCATGACTGTGAATGACAGCACCAGCATTACGCATCTCATAAGCCTGCCACACCAAATTACTCTAGCATGAATTTCAGGAAAAAGATTGCAAAATTAGGATCCTCCTAAAGGATGTGTTCCATTCAAGTTATATCTTCACAATAATTTCATTTTCACCAATTACTGTTGTTTTTCCACTACAAATAGCTCAAAATAGTTCTGGTCCTCTTTATCAGATACCCAAACAACTAGCCAACTACAGTAATCAGGCATTATCCTTAATAATATGCTAATACTTATATTAGTTAAATCAGAGAAGCCTTTACTTTGGACATTAATCTGGCATTATACATGGGAATTCTTTGGAGAGAAGAATCATGGAAACTTCGACTATAAACAGCACAAGTTAGATATAAAATTCAAAATCCTGAACTTGTAGACAATTTTAGCGTAATTAAACTCCCTAGAACACAAACTCTAAAGGCAACTAAAATACATATAGCAGAATTGGTGTAAATTATACCCTCATGAACAGGGGAGCGCAGTCAGAACATTTGGGAGGTTTATGCGGCCATGGTTTTGACAGAGGTTCAGACAAAATAGATCCACCTGGTGATAGCACATACATATCCTCGGCCTCCATTCTTTCCTTCTGCACACCTAAAAGAACCCACAAAAAAACAGTCTTTATTCTCAAATCCAAAGAAAAAAAATTACAAAGCGAGCGCAGCTTGAGTAAGTGACCCATAAAAAACACATCAGAAATATGCGTGTGGAACACAAATAGGCAGGTACCTGAGGGAGACATGACAACAAGTTGTTGAGCTCTGGGGATTGACTCATCGTGGACTTTGATGGTGATGCTTCCACCAGTCCCGGAAACCCAACCCAGGTGGTAGAATTGACGGCACAGCTCTGAAATAAGGTCTTTGGTTTCTTTGACTTTATGGCTTTCTAAATATGCCTGTGGCGGATTGGCCATTTTGACAACTCCGTTAATGGCGAGTGGGGCTGCTGAAGCTGCAGCCATGGCGGGTGTAGAGTTGTTTATATATGCCTTCAGTTGGTCTGGACGGGGAATTGATACTCTTGTCCTGTGTTTTCTATTTTTATTTTTATTTTTATTTTTATTTTTTCAATTAATTTATTAATGTGGGGTGGTGCGTTTGCTGGAAGGAGCCAGGATTGATTTTTGATTGGTAGACGTTACCGCTGTGATTGTCAAAGTGAGAAAGAGTTGTAATCTTCAGGATAAATGTCAAAGTTAAAAATTATTGATCCTTTTTTATCGAAACCCAGAAAATTGGGTGTACTTGTGAAAATTAGTGTTCTACTTTTTCCTAACTTATTTTGTTTCTCTTTTGCTCCTTTATCTTTTACTTGATTTCCAAACTCGCCCCCATCAGTCAAGCACCTATAAAACCCTCATCGCACATTATCCATAGACGTATCTCTACCTCCATCTCCAATGTGCTAAAACCTCTCTTTCAATTTCAACGAAACAAGCCCCAAAATGAGCCGAGGAACAGAGCGGCTGGTGAAGAGCATACAGCGCTTTGCTGAGCTGCAATACAAGATCTTCACCCGCCGATATGGGCATCAAATCATGGACATTCTTGACTTCCCGGTGAAGGTGGTCCTTTCACCATTCACTCTGGCCTTCGACATTGCTGGCTCCGCCCCGCGTGGCTTTGGCATCCCGGAATTCATCTCCAAGCTCTCTTACTCGGCTATATTTGTACCTACCTGAACATTCATTTACATTCATTCGTTGGATAATTTGCTTATGCGGAGGTTCCACTTGTTCGATTATTTCAAGTTGTCACTGTGTTAATGTTGGGTTTTTCCGTTTTAATGAAATTTTCCTCTCTTGTAGCTGGTTATTGTTTATTTTGTTTAGTTGAAGAAAAAAGTGAAAATCCGAGGTTTTCGTTCTTTGTTACTTACAAGACCTTCATTCTTTAGTAGCCTTTTCTGTGATAAGTAATTCTTATCTATCACTCATTGAATTTGACCCTGTTACTCAATTTATATATGATTGGCAAGCTGGGTGAGATGTAATTCAATCTCATCTGCTCAACATTGTTATTCGCATTGCAGAGATATTAGTAAATTTAGTTTTCTTTTTCTCTATGGTAGCCCATCCTTTTTCCTTCTCCATGTCATTTTTATCCATCATCCACTGACAACTGTATGGCTACAGGTGCAAAATGGTAGAACATTTACCTAGAGAATTGCTGCAAGAGAGATAAACCTAATATCACCCTTGTCCTACTTTTGAATTAGGATTTAGCATTTTGTTCTTACAAAGATAATAACAGAGGAAAGCTGATATGTTTATTGATTGGAGGCATTCATCTTGTAATGATCCTCGGTGGGTTGATTTCAGGCCATTGCTACACTTGGGACTTACGATATTGCTTTTGAACTTGGAAAAAAGGTGGTGTGTCAGAGGTGATTTCTACCGATCCTATAACCTCCAGTAATTTCAAAATTTGATTCAAATCATTATACGTCTATTGATAATGAGATATACTGTATATAATTTGACCTAGTTGTCTGCAGTATCATTTCAAGTATTTAAAAAAAAAAAATCCATTGCAATTTCTCAGGAGATATTAGGTTTTGAATTTCTGGAGCATTTGGTTTGCAACTCTTGAAAGCTTCTTCATGTTCTTTCTGCATATAAAAATTTTTCTCCATGCTCAGTAAAGAAAATGTATACTATATGCTTTGGTCAATAGAAGGTTACAGGAACTAACATATTAAAGCAACAAATATTGGATTGAGAAGGTTCCTTGAGATAGTGCTGCCTAATATCCCTTATCTAAATTAGAATCTTCTTTTTCAGCCAGCATGTTTCTCTAAATTGTTGGGTTTACGAGGGTATGTTGATCTTCCAAAAAAATCTATATTTGTCGAGAGTATCTTAATAAAGTTTTCCTACTTAAAGGTGAATTCATTGTATGTCTTTTGTATTAAGTCTCACTAGTACCAGTTTTCAGGTAACACGATAAAAACCTCTGGTCGCAATGGCTACTAGCATATAGACATGATTAATAGAACATTCTCTTCTTTTTCTTGTTTGAACAATATTTTGTAAACCAATTTCTTCCCTCGAGAGCAGAAAGAGCCGCTGTCTCTTTCCAGTCGAATTCTTTTGGTCTCTAAATGTCTAAGCATCCAAAATTACAAAAAAGGTGAAGTTCGCAAGGGCTATCCTACTTTAGGAGGACTAGATCACTGTGTGCCGTATTCCATGCTCTCAATGCCTATTTTACATGATAGGTGAAATGCGATCTGTGTTTATTATAGAGTTAAAAAATGATTTCTGATTTTGCTTCCTTCAGTTTTGCTTGTTAAAAGTGGTTTGACTTAGATTGTTCCTTCTCTGAGAGGAAAACTCTCAGCCTTTCCAGTCCCTGGGTCAAACTTTCATAGCAATTCTATTATCTTAACTGTATTTTGTAAGCTTATGCATGTTTCACTTTTAAGTCACTCATGTAGAAGTTGTAGTAGACAGAGGACAACTATGTGTATCAGCTACATTTTACTGTTCATATCAAAAGTGTCATATTTCAAGGCAACCTCATAACTTAATTAAAAATAGGTGCTAAATCCATGCAGGAATTGTAAGACCTGCAGTGGATGGCAGGCTATGCAGTGTACACTTTGCAAAGGCTCAGGAAAGGTGCAGTACCAAGTGAAAAATTATACTTTGCGAAGGTATGCCAACCTTGTTGCATTTGCAACTTTCTGAGCTAAATCATAGATTGTAACTCTTTCCTTCTTTTGTTATAGTATTTAGGTACTTGATAGCTAGAACTTATCTGGAGAGAAGTTCCATGTTTCCCTAAATATTGATGTCAGTAACATGCACCTCTGGCAGTTCCTTGGATTCATCACTAAATATTCGAGTCCTTGGATTCATCTAAGTTCCTTTTTATCTGGAGCTCTCATACTAACTGTTAAGAGCTTAGCTACAAAATACTATTTTAATTTTATAGCCGTAATTTAAGCAGTCTTTATTACGACGATTCCTTGAGTTCATCCATTGCCACTGGTGGTAAAGTAAGATACAGGAGTTAAAATCTAGTTGGGGGATGGCATTCCTGTTCCAGCAATGTCCAGTTCGTTGATTCTCTTTCCCAGCATATTGATTAGTGGTTGTCTCCATCTTTGCAATTATTTTTACTGTTCTTGTTATCAAGTACAGTCCCCCTCCCTCAAAATCACCACCACCACCACACGTCGTTTTAAAGATGATATTATTAGCTAAGTACATTGACAGCCTAACAAGGTAAATGTTGTAGGTTTGCTTCATAAGACTAACATAAGAGTGAGTGGATAACAACACTTCGGCTCTTATTCTTTAGAAACTTGTTTCTCCAAATCTCTTCTTTCGTCATGTTCTTAAAATTTTGTATGACTACATTTCTGATTTGGTAATTGATCTTTCTACAGTGGAGAGAAGCCAACAGCTGAATGTATAGCTGATGCCATTGCTGATAACCGAGCTGAGTTGGTGCATCTTCCTTCAACTCTTGACCTTCATTTGCCTCTTCCATCTAAAGAATGCCCAACTTGTGATGGATCGGTAAGAGAGAATTTGCAGTTTTAACTTTTACATCTGTAAGTTCCGCATTAGTATCATCTATCTTGTACAAATTGTTGGGGACTTATCTTGTGGCACTTTATGTAACACGGTTGAATGTTGCATAGAAGATACTATTTATTGACCTTGGTTTTTATCATGTGTCACTTCTATCCTAACTTAGGGTTGTATATGAGTTTGTCTTTGAAATTTTTTCTGCAGAAGCCCTCCCAGTGCTAGTATTAATTAATGACATTCATAACCATTCAGTTCTCACCTTAGCTTCTGAGATTTAGACTTTAAAACTTGACCTTTGATCATTGTACTAAGAACTTTGCTTGCAGGGAGTGATGAAATGTCCAGAATGCAAAGGAAAGCTGCCTATTAGGATATCTGCTGATGATGTAAGATCTCTCTCTCTCTCTCTCTCTCTCTCATATGAGTTTATTTACATATGGTGTTGCTGTTGGGGTTTTACTTTCAGTGACTGTTTAACTATGATTATTAAAAAAAAAGGTTTATGGATTGAACGGTGTAAGCATAACACCTAATAGGTCTCCTGCTTGTTGACAGTGCATTAATTAGCCATTTCTACTTATATCCTTTCGTTTCCTCAGATTATGGAGCCTCCATGGAAGGCCTATAATATTTTGCGCAAGATGGATTATCCTTATGAGGTTAGTGCTACGTTTTTCCCTTATCCTTAAAAATAATTTCGATCAAAACGGTAAAGATAAGAACAATGCATTATGTTTTAGAAAACGAGAAAGAAATAGTCTGTTTGGTCAAGCAGAATACAGTCATATGTCTATGAAACATGTATATAGAATGAAGTTCTTTCGATGAAAAATTCTGGCTGGATTACTTGGAATATTTCTTGTTGGTACTTCTAAATAGTATATCGCTTACGATTATCTCGTGAGCTCATCTGATGTTGACACTGCTTGTAGTAATACCTGCAATTTTATGGTTCACGCTTTTGGAGCCATACATTCCAATTTCTGTAGCTTTATTTTATTCCCAACTGTTGTGAATCCTCGTACATCAATGAAGAGATTTAAGAGTTCACAATAATTTTATTATTTTGCATCGGATCTGGATAACTTTGTTTTCACGGTGAGTGTTTGATTCTCATTCTTTTATTAAATTATAATTATAATGGGGAAATCATAATGAGGTGGAGTGACTGGTGGGGCTTTAATTAGTGTTTGAAATGTGTTGTGATTGAGCTGTTGCCAAATAAATGATCAAATCAGTGGTTGGGGAAACTATAATTTTGGGACAGAATGAGATATGAGAATCGAACACTATAGAAAATAAAGAAACAGCAATTCTGCTTACATAATCAAGTGGCTGTCGTACAAGAACCTGTTACATAACTTTGAGACTTGTACTGCAAACAAGAGAACTTGTTGCGGAAATATAGTGTTTTATTATTATTATTATTATTAATATTAATATAAAAAAAAATAAAAACCCTGCTTGGTATGCAACAAATATTCATGACGGTATGACCTGAACATGTTTCGAGTTTCCTAGAGAGGAATTCGTATTCTATAGTTATGTAGTTAAATAATATCTTGATTAGTAGCTCTACAGCATGATATTTTATTTCAGTATGTGGCCCTATAATATATCAAGAAGATTCATGTCGTACTGTTAGAAAATTGAAAATAGAGTAGTGGTAGAAAGAGAAACAGAGAGGCAGATAAAAACAAAAGGGAGAGAGTAGAAAAGAATGAAGCCTTGACTTCTAATATTTATATTGTGGAATGTGGGGTATAAATATGGTGCCATATCGCTTACAACCCCACCCCCCAAAAAAACCCAAACCAACATACTGATCACGGCTCAGATCATGCACTATAATTTCTGTATTCCAGTCCATAACTTTTGGTTTGGGTACTATGCATTGTCTAGATGTTATAACAGTCTTGCTTTCTAATGCAGCATATACTTGACAGCATGAAGGACCCAAGCATTGCTACATTTTGGTTAATAACCTTACCTCAGATTGTTGGAGGGTTTGATTATGATGATGATGTCAAGCAGAAAATTTGGTGGCAATACAAGGTCCAATTTCTCTTATTCTAAGTTTGATAGCCCAATATCTCAGTAATTTATTATTATTCTTATTGTGCTTTGAAGTCATCCTGTTACCTGGCCATGGAACCCAAATTGAAGTTAGGAACTTTATACTTTTGAGCATGTTTTTGACACGAATTACGTTGGGATTTCATATGAAATGCTAGCCTTCTGGCTGCGGTCACATAACATATCGAGGGACTTCGCTGCAGCTTGAGTAGTTGAGCACTCTGATTTTATTATATTCGCTACCCTAGAGTCATTTTTCCAGAACTGAAACCTAGAATATATCTTATAGCATAAGTATTCGGTTGTCAAATTCTAAGTTATGTTTGACTTGTGAATGTTGTTTATGTGGTTTAGGAATCTATGCGGTATGATCAACTCCGAGATGCAGTAGCCAGAAGAAAACCAGGTTGGGAGTATTTGCAACAGGTACGACAACGTCCTTTCAGAAAAAAAAGTTTTCCCATGAATGGGGTGCCAATCAGAATAATAACCTTCACAAATTAAAGTGCGGGTTGATTTTCTTCTGAAAATTAATGGGTTATTACTTGTAGTTAAGATTGTTCAAGTTGGTTTCTGATACGTAGGTACTAACTTCTGGCTTATTTCAAGCATTATTGCTTAAGAATTTAAAAATATTTCATGGAAAAGTATTTCTCTTGCTGTTCTTAAAACCAATTAGGTTTTGTAATTTACATCTCTCGGATTTAAGAATTAGTACGATAAGTTCTTTGATTCTCATAATTTATGGAGAAATTATAGTGAAGAGAGATAGCATGAGTGGTGAAGGTTTGAAATATGTGGTTGTATTTGAGTAGTTGTCAAATCAAGGTGTAAGTGAAATTATAGTTTTCCCATAGTGTTCCAACAATAATCAGAATCAAACACCCCTGATCATCATTCTTATTTTTCATTGTCTTAATCTGCCATCTTTGAACTCGGTTCCTTCAAATCTCTTGTTGCTATCATCTGTTTATTTTGCCCGTGCAAGGTTCCTGTCCCATTTCTTTTACTTGACTTGTTGGTTTCTTTACTTGTTATATTGCGAAATTCATTATATGTGGTTAAATTTAATTGATACAGCATGTTTGATGTTTCTTAATGTGTTTGATTGCTTATGTCGTTTGAGTGTGTATTTTATTTTTTTCTTGACATACAAAGTAATACCAAAATATAACATCCAAAAGGTTCTCGTTATGCACTTTATAATGTTTGCCATGTCATATTTATATCATCATGCAACAAAGCTGGTTAATCCTTTCTGTGTTACTATTGGAAATCCTTGACATAATCACCTGATCATTCAAGATGCATCAGCCTGTATTGAAAAGTTACGAAATATGATTTTTCTATAGTACGTTATCTTGATGTATGAGATCTGAAATTGTGAGGAATTTGACCTTTGAGTTGGTATATCATTCATCCTCAACTATATCCCTTGATAGGCTTTAATCTCCATTGATCCCATCCGTGCAAAGGATGATCCTGTTATTGTGAAAAACATTCCATGCTACAAGGCAAAAAAAGCTCTGGAGGCAGAAGTCATGAAGCTTGATCCTCCGCCACGACCTGAGAATTGGGGGGTATATATCTTTTCCCTTTACTTCTCCGAATGCTTTAAGCTTTTCAATCTCCATCTTTTGTGGAATTTTAAAATTTACCATTCTGTTCACCGTACAACTTAATTGACTTGTGCAGCTTTACATTATAAAAACCATATATGTTTTTTAATCAATATGCTGGCATGGCCAGATCCAATGTACTCGAATGTCAATTTTGCCATGTATTCGCACAGAAAAGTATACGGTTTGCCCTGCTTTTCTGTCAGTAATGTCAGTTAGACCGCTGCACTCTCTCATTTCAACATCCTTCGACAGCAGTGCTCTTTCCTGGGGGAAATATAGATCCTTGGGTGTTAAATCATTGCTTGATGTCAATTTTCTTGGTTCTTTTGTTGGCGCGTGTTGTACTTTGCAAACCCCCCCCCCCCAACACCACCCCATGGGTTTTGAATTGTCACCCTTTATTTGCCGCTGCCTTCTTACAAATTGTTATTTACTTACAATTATCAAGCTTCTTGCATAAATTCCTTCCTGTCTTCTATTGGTTGTTTGGCACTTTTGGGAAATGAACATAATTGGTCAACTATACGTCCATACATTTTGTGTAATCCCGCTCAATCTCGCTCAAATTCACACTTGTCCACCACTCATTTTATCTACCAATAACTTAAACCAATTATAATCACTTCCTAAACGCCCTTGTATCTCTAGTTCATATGGTGGATTGATGCATGATGCAGGAGTTGAATCTCCCACTAAATGCTTCTTCTTGGACGGAGGATGACCTGAAAGATCCAAGAAAGCTATATGAGATGACAATTCTTCTCAATGCACAAAGGGAAATTGCTGATAAAATGTTGGATGCTCAGTGGGAAAAAAAATGGCGTGAAGAAAAGGTTAGTGGGTTCTCACAGCCTCATAGGCTTCGAAATGTATTTAATTCAGTGTTGAAGCAAATGTTGTGCACTGACATTCGTGTTATTAGTTTATTTTTCATAATCATAGTCTTTTCACCTTTTCAGAAGTTTTTCTCATGCTCTCATCTTCTCCTCTTCCGTGAGCTCCTGATAAATCTTGATGGCATTATCAATGTAATAATATATTTGGAAACTCACCCATAGGTCTTCTATTCACCAATTCATTCTAGATGAGAACTTGTAAACAAAGAAGTGATGGGAACAAATGGCATAACAGATGCCAATTCTCTGGAGTATTTTCTTGGGGAGTGCAAATCTGGGGACAAATTATGATTGTTAGGTACATATAATGGGAAATTGGAAGGATATTGAAACTAACTACTAGTTTTATTCTACAAGAAGGGTAAAGAGCAAGTGGTTTCAAGCAGGGGAAGGGATGCAGTCTCTGCCGATCTTTATGGGATTCCTCAGCCAAGGAGATTTAAGGGGCATCCTGGGAATTATTAGTGTTTGGGATGACGATGTGATATTCCTTTTCAATCATTTAATATGTCTCATCCATGCATTGTGATATACTCTGCACATAGAATTTGTTGGAGGTTGTATTTCAACTCATCCATTGTACTCGAATGAAATATTTATCCAAAGACTTTTTTTTTTTTTTTATTTTTAGTTTTTCCCTTGTCTAAGTTGTCTTCGTTATCTAATCAAGTCAGAGAAGCTTCGAGTTTTTACACTCGTGGCTGCTAATAAATGAGTAATGCATCTATATTTCATAAGAGTGGGTAAACAAAGGATATGTAGCATTATTAATCATAGCAGGCAATCTTTTCACTAATATTCTCTCCATGGGAAAAAATCTACTAAGGTGGATAATGTTTTGGCGACTCATTACTCATAATTCTAGTGAATGTTCAATTTTCAGTTGAATGAGATGCTGAAAGAGAAAGTCGAGCCATACTTGCAAAACATTGACAACAATGTCCTTCCTAAGACTATATTATTGCCATCCCAGAGTAGCCAGGATCAAAAGGTTTGTCTTCTATCTTGCTTTTGCAATTAATCTATCTTGTTAACTCATTGCATAAAAAATTTTAAGTTGCTAAATATAATCTTGAATTTGAGTTCTTTCAAAAGATTTTTCCTAATCAGGATCAAAATGTTCCTGACTATTATGTTGCAAGAAAGCTTGAGCTCAAGAAAAATTTCCTTTATTTTTCCCTTTTGGATTGTGCGTTCATCACTTTTGAATACCGAAAAGCTGCTATGACAACTATTGTGGGATCAAATGACTTATTCTAAAGCAATTCGATAATTTATTCACAATTTAATGGAAATTGCACGTTAAGTGACTGGTAAATTATGAGGATGATGTTGACTCATTGGCTTATTTGCATCAGCGAAAGCAGGGGCGAAGAAGATGGTGGCTGTTTTGATAGTCATCGTAATGCTGACAGCACTTGTTTTTCTTGCCCACAACGAGTCAGCTAGGTACTTGTGGGCGAATTTTGTAAAATTTATATGCTTTATTTAATTCCCCTTTGGGCAAATTCTCATCCGGAAGTCCTTCACATTAGTTGCATTTTTCCTTTTATCTTTGATGAGGTATTTGAACTCAAATGGAAAAAATGGTTGTTTCTTTTTATGTACACTTGCCGTAGCCGCTGTATTATTGTATTTTAGTATATAGTTTTAATATCGATTTCATCTTTTGATAATTTCTTTTGGTATATACTTATTGTCGCAGTTCCACAAAAAATTTATACTACTGTAAGAGTACTTACTCAACCTTCTGTGACTAAATCAATAATCCCTTGTAGATTTAGGGGTCTCAATTTTTTTTGTTTAATATGGCCCCCTGAACCCATGTCTGGGTTTTGGGTTGGTTTGGAGAACTGTCTATATTTCTGGAGTACTTCAACTGGGCATTCAACATTTTACCATCTATCAGGAGTACAACATTTAATTACATCAAATGACTCTAATTGTTTGCTTTCACTGTCGTATTTAGGTTTTTCGTTTCAGAAATGCTACATGTTCTATATGATTTATACAAGTTCTACAAACTAATTTACTTATTGTGATAATCTGCCCTAAATATATCACGATAAATTAAGGAATGAATGATTTCTCCATTTCTATTTTCTATTTTCTCGGCCAATCAAGATCAGGAGGCGAAGTTGATCACCATGTTGAGCTTTAATGTCCAGCGAGGTATGAAGCTATTGCAAGTTGCAACTCACCTGCTCTTCCAACCATTATTGTTTTAGAGATTAATCTAATGAAAACTTCCAGAAAAAAATTGCACATATACACTGCGCATACTTGTTGCCCAGAAGAGCTTGAAGTTGAACGATCATCTTCTCCTCATGTTCTGGGGAGTTAACCTTTTGCATTTCCGGGGATTAGCCAATAATTTGTTCGTTCACGCATCTCTAATTGATATACCAATAATAACGAAATGCTTTTATCGCTAGGACAAATTTTTGATCGAAACTTCAATATAGTAAACTAGTCGTGGATGAAAATCAATGACAAAATGGTATATCAATAGAAAATCAGAGTCGAGAATGTGACAGAAAAAAGAGTTCGCATATAAATTAACAATTAATGCTGGCATATATGTAATAATGTAATGTTTGTAATAAGTTAATGATAGTAATTTGACCCGCTGACACTTACAAATCCATAGAGATTCAACATTAATAGGATTTTTCCGTCATACTTAATCGAGTAATAGGGGCGGGTTTGGGGTACATACCTTCACCTATCCATGGGTCTCGGGTTGGTTAGGGTCGGGGTGGACCCAACCCCATAAACCCGTCAGAATTTTTTCTTTTTTAATTCTAAAATTCTGGATTTACATTGATGCATAGATTCGAACTTGTGCAATGTGCATTTAACCAAAAAAAAAAAAGCTTCAATGCATCATTTCAACTTCAAATAATCATTCACTTTTTTTTTTTTTTTAAATACAACGACGGGAAATTTTTGGAGAGGGACACTAGTAGAATAGAGTCAAATCCAAGACTTATCTTGATATAAGAGATGCTCTTTACTATTGAAATGTCACCCTTGGTTTTTATTTTTTGAAATATATATGTGCAATAAGTAAAATAAATTCCTAACACTCTTAAATAAATAATTGATGAAAATTATAAGTGACCAGGCAAATATTGGCTGCACCTTGCACAAAAAGTCAAAGAAGCTATCAAATAAAGTACCAAAGTCACAGCAGCTCCACACGGACGGATCCAGCCCAACCCATGTGCCAGGTAGGTTGGAGCCCACCTAAGTTTTTTATTTTTATTTTTTAAAGTAAACTTTGGCCCAAAAAATACGGTTTTTCTATAAAAAAAACTCATGTTTTCCCTATATAGCTTAAAAAATGAGTTGACAAGCCAAGATGGACAATGGACTCCACGCCAAGTTGGCAATCTAATTGCCACGCCTTTTTTAACAGGCACCACCCAAAAAATGGACAACATCTATCCGCCCCCAACCCAATTTCAAAACCCACGAACCACCCCACCCCCTCTCTCTCTCTCTGAGGTACTCCACCCCAACACCCTGCAAGGAATCTCCACACCAGACGGCCGGCGACGCCGCTACAAAGGACACCGGCCGGCATCCTCATTTTGATCCGGAGTACAGGCCCCCAAAATCCCTCGTTCTCTCAGCAAGAACACGGCTCCAAAGCCGACAGCCTAGAAGACCCGATTCCGTCGTGTGGCAAGCTCGGTGCTTCTGCAACAGGTAAATTTCCGGTCTTTTTTTGTCTTTTATTGACCCAATTTCTCTTTAATCAATCCTTTGTAATTGTTTCTTTCCCTCTGCTATTTTTTAACCAGACCCGAAAGCAAAGTGCATGTGAGGAGTTGATTGTTATTTTTTCCGTCACATTTGAATTTTGCAGATTTGATGGTGTAAATGTATAGTAATGTAATTTTGAAGCTGTCAGGTTTGCAGAATCTCCTATTGAACTTGTAATTAATTTTTATGTACATTGTTGTTCTTAAAAAAAAAAAAATTTATGTA
This sequence comes from Nyctanthes arbor-tristis, assembly GCA_963692815.1. NCBI lineage: Eukaryota > Viridiplantae > Streptophyta > Magnoliopsida > Lamiales > Oleaceae > Nyctanthes > Nyctanthes arbor-tristis. The sequence continues at coordinate 30,717 of CAVNYN010240790.1, read as the reverse complement.
CATTGAAATGTTCTGAATTTTTTTTTTCCTTAGTTTTTTGTGTTAAGTGTAAAGATTAATTTTTTTTTTTAATGTGATACATTGTTTGTCTTCCATAATTGAATTATGCTTTTTTTCCCCTCTGATTAATTGCATCTTCAATTAGTGAATTTACTTAATTATGGTGATTTTGCTTTTGATGTTAAATGTTCTTTAGGTGTTGAGTTAAGGTGTAATTACAGAGTCAGATTTACGTTTGGGCTCCAATTTTATTTTTCTTACTAGGTGTATACTTGCCAAAGATTTGGGCTTTAATCTACTTAAAATAAAATTACATCTTGATTGTTCAAAGATAGAGTTTCGTGCGCAAATAGGGACTTCATTGGCCTCTATATGAAATTAAACAATATACATGTTAATTATATTATTCAACAATGTTGTGAGAAACTAGTGCTTCACTTTGAAGAACTATGATATAGTGCTCTAATTTACTCTCTTCATTCATGATTCGAGATGCATAATATGCAAATATTATTATGCATTCTTGACAGTGGCTTCTTTGTCTCTTCTTTTGAATTTGCTTTCTTAGCTTCTTCTTTTTCTTGTTCCAATAGTAATTTATTTCTTCTTAACTCTGTCTATTAAAGGTAAAAATTTCTGTGAAATTAATCATATAGCTAATCAGTAAATTTTTTGTTTCTAAACTGAGAATTAATATAGCTAATCGGTAATTTTTTTTCTCTCTAAGCTATTCATGCATGCCTTCCTTGTAGGGTGTGTAACTTGTGCTGTGATGCTGGTAGCTGTCGAGGACGATGGTGAGATTACACTCATGGTAATGTTTCATAATGGCAAAAGAAAGCTTGGTGTTAGAGACAAGTAGACAATTTTTTGTATAAAAATTATGCTTTTTATGTGTTTTCTAAAAATTTTGTTGAATCAAACATTTACTAGTAAACTCTTGTAAATAATTCGCTTCATGATTCATTTGTGATCCTAGTGAAATATGATGTAAATTGGCAAATATTTGTAATCTTTATTTGATCAAAGTTGTCCAAGACATTTGTCCTTTAATTTATTAAAGCAAAGGCGTCATTTGCCATGTTTTCTGAAAGTTGCAGGTGTATTATCTATTTAAGTTGGTCTCACTGTATGTAATGCAAACCAGAAACAATTAGTAAGCCATCTTAATTCACTAAAACTTTGCGCCAAACAACCCATTTCACATGTTAAAATGTATGTTAATACAAGATTAATTAGTTACATCTCAGTTGACCTAATGAATTACAAGCTAAATATGCTTCTCAAAAAACAAAATACATGACATATGTGCCCCTAAAGATCTTCCTTGTGTGGGTCAATCTCCAGCAGAATTGATAAGAGATCCGAAGTCGGTTCCACAATGCACATCTACCATGCGAAGATGAAGAAATTCCTACAATGAAGATACGATAGTTTGAATGAGTTATCATAATAAAATTGCATCAACCTGGCTAAGAACAGGTAATACCCAGTATTGTTGCAACCTGAAAAACTAAACCAATAAGTAAACCAAGCAGCCAAAAATAAGAATGACATCTCAAAAAACTTCATTAATTCTCAACCGTCTTCCATCCTTTCCATCCCAAGAGACGGCCATTCTTAACAACGCTATTCACCACTGGCATTAAGATGGCTTGTTCAGCAGTAACCACTTTTACAAGTCAGAATTTGAAATCCAAAATGAAAGTTATTCTTCCAGCATTAACTTCCCACATAGCCCCATTATTTTTCAATGCAAAATGCATATATCACTTTTCCAATGAAGTCCCTGTTTTGCCCACAAAACTCTATCTTTGAACAACCAAGATGTAATTTTAAGTAGATTAAAGCCCAGATCTTTGGCAAGTATACACCTAGTAAGAAAAATAAAATTGAAGCCCAAACGTAAATCTAACTCTCTAATTACACCTTGACTCAACCACCTAAAGAACACTTAACATCAAAAGCAAAATCACCATAATGAAGTAAATTCACTAATTGAAGATGCAATTAATCAAAGGAAAAAAAGCATAATTCAATTATGAAAGACAGACAATGTGTCACATAAAAAAATTAATCTTTACACTTAAAAAAATTAATGAAAAAAGAAAAAAATTCAAAACATTTCAATGTATATAAAAATTAATTATAAGTTCAGTAGAAAAATCTACAAACCTGACAGCATTGAAATCGCATTCTTATACATTTACACCATCAAATCTGCAAAATTCAAATGTGACAGAAAAAATAAAAAATCAGCTCCTTATATGCACTTTGCTTTCTGGTCCGGCTAAGAAATCGCGGAAAAAAAAGAAACAAAATATTGATCAAAGAGAAATTGGGTCAATGAAAGACAAAAAAAAGACCGGAAATTTACCCGTTCCAGAAGCGCCGAGCTTGCCACATGACGGAATCAGGTCTTCTCGGCTGTCGTCTTTGGAGCCGTATTCTTGCTGCGAGAGAGAGGGATTTTGGGGGCCTGTACTCCGAATCAAAACGAGGACGCCAGCCGGTGTCCTTTGCGGGTGTCGAGAGGCGTCGTCAGCCGTCCGACGTGGAAATTTAGTGGCGGGTGTGGGGGCGCGAGTACCTCAGAGAGAGAGAGAGAGAGAGAGAGAGGGGATGTGGGGTGGTTCGTGGGTTTTGAAATTGGGTTGAGGGGATAGATGTTACTGATTTTAAGTTTTTAGGTGGGTCCGGTTAAAAAGGATAGGGAAAATTAGCTTGCCAACTTGGAGTGGGGTCCATTGTCCACCTTGGCTTGCCAACTCATTTTTTGAACTCCATAATGAAAACACGAGTTTTTTATAGAAAAACTGCCAAAAAATAGGGGAAAATGCACTATTTACTTGGTTCTAAAACATTTCTCCAAAATACTTGTTATGTTTTAAATTCTAAAAATACTTAGTTGATTTAGGGCTTGTTTGATTCTTTTTATTCTCTCAATTTATAAATTTACTTACCATTGATTTAACATTTGATTTAACAACTGTTCAATTACAATCACATATTTCACGCTTTTTTACATTTTCAATATACATTCTATCTCTCTCATTTTTATAAATTCCCAAAATAATGAGGATCAAACAAGTTTTTATTTATTTAATATATTTATTTTTATATAATTTTTACCCCCAGCCGCTTCACCCCAAGCCGACCGAAATCCAGCTAGCTGTCAGCGACCAAACACTGGATTCTGATATTTGGATTTCTGTTTTTTTCTCGTTTCCTTTTTATGCACTTTTTCCTTTCTCTTTCATTCTTTTAAAAAAAAAAAATTTTCTTTTTCCGGCAACGTTAGAATCTTCTTCTTTTTATTCATTTTTTGTCTTTGTTTTTTCTTTATTTTTTGTTTTCTTATTTTCCTGTAACTATATTTTGAAAATACTATATGATAAACAATATTTTCATGTTCAAATGTTTGTTATGTGTGTAACAAGTTATCTTATTGGACTAACAAGTTATGTTATTTTTGTAACAAGCTATGTTATTTGGGTAACGATATATGTTTTTCATCTAATAATTTACGTTATTAAACAATCTATATTATTTATGTAATAAGCTAATGTAGAACACTTGATAGAATGGATCGAGCTAGAATTGGACCAAAGATTGTGTTGAGTTTGATTGTTTTGGCATTCGATCCAGAATTTAACACATTATACATTCTCAGAAGCCGAGATTGTTTAGGCCTTCAAATTTATGTTTTTCTATTTTCCCATTTTTTTCCTTTTTATAATTTAGTTTTTATGTTTTTTTACCATAAGGCTTATCTACAGCTATTTAAATACCATTTAGACTTATTTCAATGATTTGTTACTTAATAACCAAAGTTATTTGCATATGAAGCTATGTTATTTATCCAGCACATTATGGTATGTGGATAACACATTACGTTATTTATATAACAAGTTATGTTATGTGAGAAACAAGCTATGTTATTTATGTAACAGGCTATGGTATTGTGTAACAAGCCTTGTTATTTCTACAACAAGATATGTTATGCATATAAGTTATGTTATTAAACAATCTGTTTTATTTGTATAAAAAACTATTTCTGTATAACAACCTATGTTATGTGTGAAACAAGTTATATTATTTCTGAACAAGCTATGTTATTTGTGTAACAAGTCTTGCTATTTGTGTAACAAGATATGTTATGTGCGCAACAATATATGTTATTAAACAATTTGAGTTATTCGTATAACAGGTTATGTTATTTGCTTAACAGATTATGTCAAGGCAGAACAAATAAACCGCCAATCTGGAAAATTGAACCAATTCGTGAAAATGGTGTGGATTGGTTTGATTTGAAAAGTGAAATAATTTGGTTTGGTTTGAGAAAATTTCAAACCGCTTAAAATGTTTTAGTTTAGGTTTCGATGTTTAAAAAGCCAGTCAAACTGTATCGAATTGTTTTTTATGTTTTAATTAAAAAATTATTAATGCGCAAGTACTATGAGAAAAATATCAAAGGACTTAATTTATTTATGATTGTCAAACTTATTGACTGAGTTTGATACTCTAGTAAGGAATTCCTTATGATAATTTGATTCATTCTACTAATTTAATAAGCTAATTTTTGACTGATTTAATTAATAACTTTAAGATAATTTTCTAGAGACATTATACAGTAGTTAAATGAGCATACTTTTCTAAAATTTTAACATTTAAATTCCTGAACAAAATAGCACTTTCACAAATATCTCATTTGAAGCTTATGTATTATTTCATTTTTTTTTTTGGTTACATCTCATTAGTTATATATTTGTATTTTAGTAGAATTTACTAATTTTTGATAGTTTGAGTTTGGTATTAGTGTTCAAAAAACAAATTAGTATAATAGAATATTTATATTTATAAAACTATCATATTTTGAGTCCATTCTCATTATGTCAATAGACAAACCGTGATTTAAGATTGAATCGAACTGAAAACGTAGGTTAGGTTTGGTTTAGTTTGATTTGAAAAATTGAATTATTTGGTTTGGTTTACAATCTCTCCAAACTCAATCTGATGTTTTAGTTTAAAAATAAATCAAAAACTGCACGAATCGAGCTACATTCACACATAAATAGAATTTTTTTTCTTTTTATACTTTTTTTATTTTTTTCTTTTCTTTTTTCCCTTTTTTCTTCGTTTTAATCATTTTTTTCTTTTTAAATTCAAATAGTATCAATTCTTTGACGTTTTAATTCATATAATAGATAATATATAATATATTATCTATTATATGAATTAAAACGTCAAAGAATTGATACTATTTGAATTTAAAAAGAAAAAAATGATTAAAACGAAGAAAAAAGGGAAAAAAGAAAAGAAAAAAATAAAAAAAGTATAAAAAGAAAAAAAATTCCCACCGATGTGGTCACGGGAATCTGGCTAGTCATCATTGAGCCGTCAAAAGTCGGCCAAAATCTTGCCAGCCAGCCATCCATCCCGGGTGGGGTGTGGGTATTTAAAAAAATATTTATTAAAGAGAAAAAATATTTAAAATATTAAAAAAATAAAGACAACATACCTTGTTACCCGTGTAACACAATATGTTACACAGTATTTTTAGAATTTAAAACATTGACCAAGTATCTTTAGAATAAAGTATAGTATTTGCAAAAGGACCCTTAAAAAATATTGTTGTAGTTGAATTTAAGCCCGCCCATTTAATGTTCTTAGAACCAATCAAACTCAACAATAAACACAAAGTCCGATGTTCCACATTCAAAACCATTGTCTCCAAACCTGATTTGGGTTAGAATCAAACATAACAAGAAATGAATATTCAACTTCACAACTTGCTAAATTTTTGTTGTTATTTCTGGCAATCAAAGGGCTGCTAGATATGGCAGCAAGGGAGAGTCCCCACCCCTCATTTTTTTTCCTTTTTTATAATTTATTTTTATTTTTTAATTAAGATATTCATTTTTGTATCCTATCAAAATTACCTCTACTCATATATTGCAATTGATGTTGACTAATAGTAGAATGGATTGTTTCTGTCTATAGGGGCCTGGCTGGGGATTTTAGGAAAGGTTGGGGATCCACACAAGTAGAATTAAAGGTTGAGAACGTTATCTATAAATACTTAAAAGACTAGGGACGTTAGGTGTAACTTACCGTTCTATAATTAATCAAACCTTATAGAACTAGAATATACATATATATATATATATATATCTTCATATATAGAGACACACACGCGTTATGATATCAATAGGTTGTAATTTTATAGTGTCACCTAGTGCAATAGAAGCAGGACCTGGGAACTGACAATAGATACTTACCAATAAGTGTTTCAGTTAATTTTAATCTATTCATTTAAAATGAGGGACATGAAGATAGCGCCATAAGATACCATCCGTTTTTACTTCGTACTAGAAAATTTCCACACACACTCTTTTACTTATCCTTGTTAGATCAAGTTTAATGTGGGGAGGGGGAAACCAAATTTTGGGTTTTCCCCCACCAAAATAAATTAATGTATAGAGGAAGGGGTGGGAAAAGTCATTTGGGGGGGGGGGGAGTGTAATCTTTTACTTTATTCGCCCTGCTATCTTCCTTAAAAAATATATATAATAAATTTAGAAAAAATAATATTTTGTTAAAAATTGAATACCAATTGTATGATAAAAAAAATAATGAGAAAATAATTTGTAAAAAAGTTTAAAAGATAAATAAAATCCTGTAATATGTTTTTCCCTAGTTTTTCTCTTACATATTATTTGGAAATAGATTTTTTTTCTTTTGGTTCTTTTCCCCTTAACATTTTTCCCTTTAGCTTTTTTTCCCCATATCAAACTTGCTCTTAGGCAACAGATATTTATTAGAAAACTAAGTACTTAGAAACAGTTTGTAAGCAATAAATAAGTACAAATTTTGTTGTCAAATCATTACTAATCACTTTCTCTTCCTACTTAATCGAAAATATGCATAAAAACTTTCGCCCTTAATTATAGTACCTGAATTCCCATATAATTATAGAAAGAAAGATGATGATAGAAAGATAAACTCTGATAAGTTCACTGATAATAAATTCACTCTATCTCCGTTTTAACAAGTTAAATCAAATAATATTAACTAATTAATCATCGCACAATCACACAATATATATAAAACAAGAAACATATAAACTAGAAACATATATATTTTTTAAATTTATTGCTTATTATGACTTAGCGCACCAAAGGCAGCAACTCACGCATGCAGGCAGGCACGCACGCACGTAAAATTATAATTTGTTAGTAATTCTTCTGGCACATCTGGTGGCCTTGGTGCAGCCCGCGGTGGTTCGGATTGCATTACAAGAAAACAACGGATTACCAATGGCAAATTTCCTACGGCAAGAAATCCATCGGTAATTACCGACGGCAAACCTATATCCGTTGGTAATTGCCGATGGAAACTAATATCATTGGAAAATACCGACGGTAGTTTGGGCCATCGGTAATCATATCCATCGGAAATTAGACGGACTCGTTTTTCCCTCTGTGAGTTTGTTTCCATCGGAAATCACCGACGGCTTTACAATGGTTGTTGATAATTACCGATGGCCCTCACAATGCCGTCGGTAATTGCCGACAGCCATACATAATTGTGGATAACTACCGACGGGTACCTAAAGCCGTCGGCAATTATTGCTGGCTTTTCCATGCCTTCGGCAATTTGCTGGGGGTCTTTGTGTTCCGTTGGTGCTTCCGACTGGTTATTAGGCCGTCAAAAATCTTCAATATTTTTTTGGGCTAAAAATGCAAATAATTTGGAAGAACAAATATGCATTTTAATTTGTGAATTTAACTTATCTCAAATTGTTCTTTAAATTATATGTTTACACATTTCAAACTTGCACAAGGGTGGAGTTAGCATTTCAACTCAACGGGAGCGAACTTAAGCATGGAATTACATTTTTTAAAAATAAGACAATTAATGATTTAGTACTAAAAATGTGATAATTTTTTACAGTTCCCTATGTATGGCAATGCTAGTAATAATTTAAAAAGGAACTAAAAATGAGTAGGAAACTAGATAGAACCAAAGTAGCCAAAAAAACAAAAAATTAATAACAATAAAGAAAAATAAATTAAGTTTGAGAAAAATAGCTTAAGAAAATTATATGGAAGATGTGAATAAATAGAATTCATTGATGAATTGAGATGTGAGTTATATTAAGGACTATCAAATTTGAATAAAGAGAAGACAGTTTAGTGAATAAATTGATGTCAAGCTTTTGTGGTCACTTGGTTTATGACAAAATCTTAGTGGAATTTCACTTTTGAAGTTTTAATATGTTAGAATTTGAAGCAAATCTTAGCTTATAAATAAATAGATGAATTGATTTTGTACTTGTAGTGGTCGGGTGATATTGTTGCCAAACATTTAACATATTTCGCAGTTTTACACGTAACTAAGAGCTTCTTTTTTCATATTGGGCCAGTAGTTTCTGCACCTTACTAGTTTGGCTACAAGTGCTCAACCTCTCTAATGGCCTCTACATGCTACCCCATGCACTTCAGCTGGGGCTAGGGCATATTCCTACGGATTGAGGCATCTTAAATATGGCAGTGTGATCCCCCGTTTAAACAGCACTCCTTCAATTTTGGAGAATGATGCAGCCCTTTTCTGACCTTTTTGCCTCCTACCGACCTTCAGGGAGTTCACCTCGTTCAAGGAATGCTTGTACCAGATATATCCAGGTTGGCTCTAGCTCAGTCTCGCTGATGCTGACCCCTCGACCTATAGACGGCTGTTTAATCGTTTTCAGGAATACTATTCTCTCCAGCCTATTCGTATTCTGGAAGATAAGCCTCGTCAAAAGGTTATCACAAGCGTTCTGCCATTGGGGCACTTTCATAACTTCACAGCTTTTGAACTTCTTCTGCAGGTCAAATACTTCCATTTTGTACAAATTCAACATTTCTTCTTTTATTTTGTAAGATCCCGTGACCTGGTCAACAACCAACTGAGAATCAGTATATACTGTCACGACTTCGACCCCCAGTTGGAGGGCGATTCTGAGTCCTATTACAACAGCTTCATATTTTGTCTGGTTATTGGTTACTTTGAATTCAAATCGAACCGTACATTGCACTTCCATCGTTCATGTATCCTTCTGCAAGATAATGCTAGCACCTACCCCGATTATATTCAAAGCGCCGTCCACGTAGAGGGACCATCTATCAGGATTTCACACGACTTTTTCTGCTATATCACCCGTTTTTTAGCTGAATTCGGCCATAAAATCTAATTAGAACTTGGGCTCTAACAGCAGGTCTGGACCTGTACCCAATGTCATACTCATTGAGTTCGACGGACTACTTTGGAAGCCTACCTGCCACGTCCGGGTTCTATAAGATCAATTTCAGGAGTTGATTCGTTACCACATTAACCGTATGGGCCTGGAAATAGGGTCGTAGTTTTGCGGGAAGCCGTTACCAAGGCCAGAGCTAGTAGTTCCGTGAGGCAATTCTGTTGCTTAATCGCTGTTAAAATTTTACTAATATAACAAACTGGTCTTTGATCTTTTTTTCTTCCCTGACCAGCACTGCGTTCACTGCGTGTTCTGACACAGCTAGATATAAATAAAGGGATGCGAAAGGATCAGTAGCATCCCGAGGTACTCCTTCAACTGCTGAAAGGCAGTCTCACATTTTTCATCCCACAAAAACTCATCATTACTCTGTATCTTTTTGAAGAACGACATGCATTTATCTGCCGACATGGACATGAAGCGACCCAAGGTGGCCATTCGACCTGTGTGCTGTTGGACTTCCTTCTAATTCTTCAGCGATTCCATGTTCACCAACGCTGCGATCTTATCTGGATTTGCCTTGATCTCCTGTAGGTTATCATAAATCCGAGGAACTTTCCAGATCCAACTCTAAAGGCACACTTCTCCGGATTCGGTTTGATGTGGTGTTTTTGTAGGATCGCGAATATTTTCTTCAGGATGACCACGTAGTCATTCCGCTCTTTGCTTTTCACCGCCATATCATCTACATATACCTCGATCATCTTCCCAATCTCGTCTGAGAAAACCTAGTTAACTATTCTTTGATAGGTTGCTTCTGCCTTTTTTAGTCCAAATGGCAAAACGTTGTAGCAATAGATACCTTCATTGGGCACAAAAGAGGTTTTTTCCTAGCCTTTTTTTGCCATTTTGATCTGATGGTAGCTAGAATATGCGTCCAAGAAGCTATAAAGAGTGTATCCCGACGTTGAGTCAACCAGGCGATCTATACAGGGTAAAGGTAGCAATCCTTTGGGCAGACGCGATTGATGTCAGTGAAGTCAATACACATCCTCCATTTATCATTGGGCTTTGGCGCTATTCTGGGTATTAGACCTCTCTAATAAACCCTGCCTTAATCAATTTTCCTACTTTGATTTCAATGACTTTCCGTTAGGCTGGGGCGAACTGTCTTATCTTTTGTTTCACTAGTTTTTTATCAGGCAGTACATTGAGCCTGTGTTCTATCACTTCCCAGTCGATTCCTGGCATTTCTCTACTGTCCCACGTAAAAATGTCAAGGTTCTATCTCAAACACTCTATTATCTGATCATGAAGGTCGAACAAGAGTTGCAATTCCAAGGAAAAGAATCGACCGGACTAAACCTCGATCTTCACTAAACTTTCCACTGTTGACACCCAGGTTTCCTTTCCAATTCCTATGTTTATGACATTGGGTTGGTTTTTGATGCTGTTGACATAGCACTACCTCGCCACTAATTGATTCCCTCTAACCACCACAACTCTCTTCTTTGATGGGAACTTCATCGTCAAATGGAAGGTGGAAACAATGGCTTGCAAACTGCTGAGAAAATGACGTCTTAGTATTGCGTTGTATGCCAGCGAGATGCTCACGACTTCGAAGACCCCTTAACTTTGTGGCCTGGTTATCTCCGAAACCCAAGGCAACAGGGTAGTCTTTCACTCCAGAAAGTTGCACCGTTCCACCACCAAAGCCTTATAGGGACGTAAGGATATGGCGCAAATGATCCAAGGGGAGACCCATCTGTCTAAATACTTCTAAGGTAAGGACATTTGCCGTGATTCCATTGTCGATGAGTATCCTTTTGACATTGAAATTAGCCAGCACGGCCATGATAACTATCGTGTCATCCTAGAGGAGAATCTTTGTAAATCTGTAAAGTCAAAAGTGATGGCATGTATCTGTGCGGCCTGATTCACTAAATAGACTTCCGACCTCTGCTGTAGAGAATGGTCGTAGTTTTTCCTTGCTGAGTTGGAATCCCCCCTACGGCGCCTCTCGAGATAACGTTATGGTGCCTGCCGCCCCGACCCCCCAATCAGGGGCTTTTGTTTAGGTTCTCTTCTATCGGGTTTTGCTCTGGCCGGTTATCTTTTACAAACTTCTTCAGATGCCCTATTCTAATTAAGCTTTCTATCTTCTCTTTCAAATTCTTGCACTCTTCTGTGTTATAGCCACAACTCTTGTGAAAGTCATAATATTTGTCCTTGTTATTCCTAGTAATCTTGGCTTTTATCGGCTTTAGCCATCGAAGGTCGTATCTATCCTTAATTTCCATCAATATTCTGGACCGAGAAGTGGAATTTTTTGTGTATTCTTCTTTGGACCGGCCTGTCTTATGGTTAGATTTATTATGTAGGGGTTGTGACCTCTTTGCTGCGCGGCCTTCCATCACCACCAGAAATAGCATCTTTTCTATATTGATGTACTTTTTCGCCCTCTTCAGTAGGTCGTTCACCACCTGCTGCGGGTTTTTTCGACAAAGACTTTTTGAACTCCGCACAAGTCACGGCCTACGTAAGTGCTGACACAACGGCAATTATATATAATAGCTCATAAATTGCCTGAGCGGTTCTCCTGAGTACAGTTTTATCTACATGAGGGTCGCAGTTGTCTTCTTAATACGCTTACTACTAGCAAAGAAGATTAAGAACTGTTCTGCCAAGTTTCAAACTGGCTAATCAATCCCTCCATCAACGTCCCATACCAATCACTGCCTGAACTGGTTAGCGTTTGCTGGAAGGCCTTGTACAGTATGGGATCTGAGGCGTTTTGCATGTCCATTATATTTGTATAAGTATTCAAGAGATTTTTGGGGTCGCCTAAGCCATCGTACTCCTTTATCTGCGGATATTTGAAATTTTCAGGAAATAGGAAGGAGCATACCAAGTCCGTAAACAGGGACTTCCTGTTAAACGATGTCGTATACACTGACCTATGCCTAAGCCCCTTAATTATACCCTGCTAAATTATCTGCGCCACGGCCTCCATTGACAAAGTGACTGTCCCACCTGAAGTAGTACCTCTCACTGGAGGGTCCAGTAGCTAGCCTCGACATGCTCCCTTGTGCTAGTTCCGCCATACCATCCCATACTGAATCTTGGACGATAGAGGGAGCTGATGTAACTCGGCGACCTGTCGCTGAGGGAACTCCACTGTGGGTTTGTCTGGGGGGCCATTGTTCTTTACACAATCCGCGGGGGTTCATAAGCACTAGAAGGAGATCTTAGGTAGCGTTTTCTAACCCGTGGGCTTGCAATCTGCTGTTTTGAGTAGAAACCATGTCTTCATCAGTTTCCCATAGACGGCGCCAAATGACGATGTGGAATTCATCCCTTGTTCGTTAAGTGCTACGTCTAACGACTTCGAGCTCCCAAGACCTTGCAAAAAAGGCTTGGAGGTAGACCTCCGAAGCCCTTCCAGCGCGAGAATGAGTAAAACAGGTCTGGGAGGAATAAATACTAAAGATAGAAAGAGAGAAAGAGAGAGGTAGAGAATATTTTCTTGGAGAGTGTGCATGTGAATAGTGTCAATTTATAGGTAACCTTCCTAGATAAATGACAAAATGTACCTCCCTTCAGATAGGCTGGCTAGGCCAATAGGCCTTAACTCTGTGCTAAGTAATTGACAGATATAACATTCTTGGGGCTTTAGTTCCAAGTTTTGGCCCAATTGGTAAATATGACGTCTCCAAACTAGAATTATAGAATTCATTGTTTATTGCTTCTGGGAATTAGAGGATTTTTTACGTTGTCCCGAGATTTCCAATGTTTATTGCCTGTGGGTTTTTTTTTTTTTTGCCCCTTTTTTTTTTTTGCTTACTTTCTTGGGTTTTTGTAGGAGAGGAAGGAGTTTAGGAATCTTTTTAATGGAAAATGTGGACTAACAATTTTCTTGAAATTTTTGATTACGTTGATTAGTGTAAGATTTGATTTTGATAGGTTATTCTTATATCTGAGTTCTGTGAAAGTTGTAAGTGAATTGGATTAGTAGAATTGGAAGTCGCACCGCTCTAGGCACATATTTTATGGTGGTTATTGGACACCATTTTATGGAATTCACTGTATGCGTGACAGGTGTCCATTGGACACATTGAAGGATGATGGTTTATAGAGTCCATTGCATATATGGTAGGTGTCTATTAGACACACTGGGGGATGATTTGGAGGGATAATCACCCATCATCCCGCAATGTGTCCAATGGACACCCACTATGTATGCATTAGACTCCATAAAATAGTATCTATTGGACACCATAGAAGGACTTCTGTTCTAGATGGGGACTGTTCTAATGTTATTTGTTGCAATTTATGAACTAGACTTATTTCTATCCTCAAATTTTATGCTAAGAGGAAATGGGAAAAAAAATGTTTTCTTAACTTGACGAATTATGGGCTCCGAATGTGATTAAATTCATTGAACATCAAATACCAGTGAAATAACCAAATTTAAGTCAAGATTCTAGGGTTCAACTCCCTCCCCCGACATTTTCCTTATAAAATATATATATATATATATATAAATTATAAGAGATCAAATACCTTGGCTTTAAACTATTCTCTTATATACTTGCTCTTTGATCTAACATAATTTCAAAATCTATTGTATTTTAGGGAAAAAAATATACGGTGAAATTTGTGGCAAGGAGTTTCATAGAGATGGTGTCACCATTGTTTGGATCAAAACTTGAGAAGCTTTATGAAAGTTCTTTTATTTGCAAAGCCAAACTCAGGCAAACCTTGTGTATTTGTGAGCTTATCTAAAATGATTTTCTCCTTTTTCCTCTATTGTGTTGGGTTGGAGAGTCGAAATCCAGTCAAGTAGCAGCTTCAATATGATGATTTAGCGTAGTTAAATTTATTATGCGTGAACTCCAGTATAAAATACACTTCTCTTAATTGAGAATTTTGATTGTAGCAACTTTATTAATTTGCCATGAATTGCTAGAAAAATACATTGGCTAGTCTTGTATAGGGGTGGCCATCGAAACTGGTAAACCCAACCAAATCGAACTAAACCTGTTTGGGCCAGTTCGGCTTGGTTTTTGTCCTCTGTGGGTTGGGTTGCAGGTTAGGAGGCTGAATTGAACAAGTCCAATTCAATCCGCGGGTTTGGCCGGTCAAACAGGTCAAACCTGGTTCAAACAGAATTGGACATACCCTGTTCAGTTAAGAGGTTTTAACCTATCGGTTTTTAATTATTTTTTTTCCCTTTGTTTCAAAAACAAAACAAGAGGGTGCACTTATGAAGGCCTAACAAATCTGAGAAACTGAACTTATATATGGAAGCAGAAGAAAGAAAAACGTTGGCAAAGAAGGAAAACAAGAAAAAACCAAGAAGCCTTATTTCACAATACAATTCAAATTACCACTTTCTCCAACCTAATGCAATTCACGATACAAGAAGCCTTTATTTCACAATACAATTCAAATTACCACTTTCTCCAACCTAATGCAATTCACGATACAAGAAGCCTTTATTTCACAATACAAGAAGATGAAAAGAATCCAAAAAAGATGAAAAGAATCTAAAAAAGAAAAATGGATTGTGGTCTTATTGTCTCTCCAGTCTCCATCTTCTTTCCTTCCCTCCTCCTATGCAAACTCTACAACGGCCGCCGCTGCTACGCCTCCGCCTACGCAGCAGAGCTGCTGCTGATGCTGAACAACGCGGCCTCCACTGTTGTTACTATGTGCCTACGCCGCACCGCGCCGCGCCTTTGGGACCGTCACCGACCTCCTACCGCTGTTGCCTAACCTCTCTCTCTCTCTCTCTCTCTGTATGGTCTCTAGATGTATGAAACTGAAACCCTAGCCCAATTACTCTCTTAAGTAATGAACTTGGGCCTTAAAAAGGAAAACTTGGGCCAAATTAAAGCTTAAAAAATTAATAAAATAGAGGTCCAATCCGAAACCTGACCCAAACCAACCCATGTCGGGTCTGTTTAGGTTGGGCTCACCGGCCCATGGGGCCGGTTTCAGTTTGCAGAAATAGAAACTGATCTGTAGTCGGGTTGATTTTGGGTTTGGCCCTAACCCGGCCCAACTGACTGATGCCCAGGCCTAGGCTTGTATATAAAATTTAATGTTCAATTTAGTTTTGGGATAACGTGTAACCCTTTATCGCTATGGGTATTTTTTTTTTTTTTTTAAGTTCAGGCCTTAAAACCACAAGATGGGCACTAATTTGGATTGAGGTCATATTATTCTAGGATTCACATTGACCGTCATGTTTCAAATCTTTTTAATTTTTTGAAATTGGTGACTAAGGACTAAGGAGGGTAATCCAAAGCCTAAGAATGATGTTGCAAGTATGGCCACTCAAGGAAAAACTCATCGAATAAATCAAAACGAGTACAAAATCTTATTTCGTCAACTTCGTCCCCCCGATCTGCACATTTCCCAGTAAAATTAGGCAAAGCTCCAATTGAGAAAATTGTTCAGCCGACCACGGCGAACCTGCCAGAGATCGGAAGCGACTTTGGCCGACGCTCTGGTGTTTGTTTGTGTTGGTTGTTGTGGTTTCTATTGTTGTTAATTGTGACCCCGTTTCTAACCGGACTGTTGGTTGGGGTGGTTCAATCTGGTGGCATGGCAGTGGTGGTAAAGCTGTGACTGACCAGTAGCAATTGTACAAGTGAATTATGACTCGTCAGAGTTGCGTCTCATCGGAATTCAGAGTGTGACACTAGAGTTTTGACTTGTGACAAAGTTGTGAACGTGACTACACTGTTATAACCGCCTGATTATTGCAAAACAGTCTTAATTAAAATTGAAAATGGAAAAAAAAAAGTATTTGCAATTTTTGAATTTTCCGTAAGAAAAAAGTAGGTAATTACTAGGACCGATTTTTTACTTTGCTTGGAGCCCCATTGACTACAAAAGTCCAGCCCTGGATATATAACGCCCTCGATTTTTATTACTTGAGCTTTATCTGTCAACAGATTTAAATCTTTTTCTTGACATTTTTCTTATGCAATTCATGTCAAACAAGTCACCATGTAAACAATGTTAATTTAGTAAAATCGCAATGAATGAATAAACGTATTAGAATTAATGATATAGTCATAAATTTGTTTGCATAATGGGTCAAAGCTAGCAATAATTAGGGGACAATAGATGCATTACGTACTATTTATTTAATATTATGGTTAATTAATCTGATTAACGTAATTTTAATTTCATTTTATATTTCAAAATTTTATCGATTCCATGCATAGCATGCCAATAAGAACACAAATATTTGGGACCTGTCCATACATAATTACAATTTGAATTTTGCAAACTTAATTGAGGAATGTAGAATTGACATGTGGTTGGATCAATGAATTAACCAAGTGGTTGTTAATAAAGAGTCAATCCCGTACTTCGAATTTCTGGGTTTGAATCCCATATGACTCTCCCGTCCACTCCATTTGTCTATCAAGAAAAAAAAAATGTGGTTTTACTAATGTAAGCTATATATGTGAATGATAGCCACATATCATGTTCATTATTATTATTATTTTTTTTTTTTGATTAAATCATCCTCATGTTTTACCACATTAATTTGCAAAATGCAAAATATAATTAGATTTAGTAGCCAAATTAATTAGGTTCTAAAACGCTTGTTTTGTATTAAATTTGAAAATAAATTAGACTGGATATATTATAAGATTTCATTAATCATATTTAATTAATATTTTCTGTTGCTAATTCTAATTGTGATAAAGATTAACTTAACCCAATTGGATGACCTATTGACATTTGATGCAATCAATTAATATATATCCCAAAATGCTTAATACCGATATTCTATTATTAAATTCAATAATTTTTTGCCGTTATGGAACTCAATGTCTTGTGATTGGATGTAAACAGGCCATGTGGGTACATAAAAAATTCTAAAGAGAGCTAAAACTCTCTTTTATAGAGTGAAAAAGTGCCACATGGCCCCTTGTTATGGGAGAATCAGGGGGCGGGTCCCTTAATCTCCCAATAACAAGGGGCTCTGTGGCATTTTTTCACTCTATAAGGGAGATGTTAGCTCTCTATAGTTGGACTGGTGGGTACATACAATCACGCGACATGCTTACGTGTAGCATATATAATAAGTGCCATAACGGCCCAAATTAAAATTTACTTATATTAACTAAGTCCTATAATTAATATATATATATATATATATTTCCACATCTAGTGCAATAAATGATTTCTTCTTTAGTGTGTGTGTGTATGTATAACTAATAATATATTATTTATCAATTAATGGTAAATTGTAACTTTATATTCTTTTTTCTGGCCAGTTTTAGCACACCCAGCAGTTCATTCATCTAATAAATTAATTATTATGGGATGAAAAAATAGCATATAAAACTTTTAATTTCTTTATTTGACAAAATAATTATACACGAATTACCAATTTAGAGTTACATAAGAGCTGGCAGCTAATTTGAACGCCTATCTTAAGTAAAAAAAAAATCTTATAAAGAGCGATTTTATTTCAATTAGCAGTATTCGTTGTTAGCAAACTTGTATTGTACATGTGGTGGAACTTGCAATTATGTTCGCCTTGAGATGAATGTTGCGTCGTTGCCCACACCATTAATTGCTACATTTTCCTTTTCTGATGCAGCTTCTATTTGAAAGGATAGTTCTCCGCTTTTCTTGAATCGATCGATATGACAATTCGTCGAGACATGAGGTAATAATACGATAATGTTCTTTTCAAAAAAAAAAAATGGATTACTGCGATGATTAATTAGGTCATGAATCCATCCATTTGATTTGAAGTTTAGTTTTGAATTGTAACGTTCAATCTTTAACTTTTGTGGTATATATGAAAAAGCTCCTCGAAAATGTAAGATGCACCTAATAATCTACTTAATTAAGCGATTTATTTGTAGTTAACTACTGCAAGAAAAAAACCAAAAGAAAGTCTTGAAATTGGGTCTAAATATTATTTACTAATATAAAACCACCAAATAATATACTAATCAACGAAATTTTGGAAAAAAAAACCCGGGGGGGGGGGGATGGAATTAAACCATGAAAACCCTGAAAGGTCCACAAAGTAAAAACCCTAATAAAGATCTTTAATAAGAGACAAAAACTCCACCAAATGCCACGCTTAATGCAACAGAAACTGTTAACACCACCACAACCGATGGAGTAAATGCCAGTGTCGCAAATGAACGGTGCGGCGCAGGAGCTTCTGCCAGAGTACTAGCCGGGGCCGGAGAAATATTCTCCGGGGAGCCGGCTGGTACGGTTGGAGAAGGTGATGGAGAAACAGTTACCGCCGAAGCCGGAGCCTTAACTGGAGATTTATCCGCCGGAGGAGGAGACGGTGCTGGGACGGTGGAGGTGGGCGGCTGCGGAGCATGTGGTGGAGTTCTGACGGCCATAACGACGATGATAAGCTTTTGGCCTTTTTCACAGTTTTCTTTATTGCCACTGACGAAGAAGAAAGGGCCTGATCGTTCGAATTTGAAGATTGAATTTCCGTCCTCCATTTTCATCTTTGGATTGTTCATGTTGCATTTGTCGAAATCCTCTTGACTCACCTCCAGAACAGAATCTTGCCCTGTCTTGTATTTGAACACTAAAAAGACAAAAAAAAATGGAAAACCAGAGTCCATCGTCTCAAAACACAACAAAAGATCAAACTTTTAATAGAAATACAGAGAAAGAAAGATAGAAAGAGACATACAGAGGGTATCGTTAACTTGAAACCTCAATCTCTGAGCCCAATTACTGTAACTCTCAGAAGGGTTTAAAACCCAACCGAGACGGCCACCAACACCAAACTGATGGCCATAACAGGAGGAGCAAATTAAAGTACAAATAAGGAATGCAAAAAAGAGGGAAGTGATGTGTGCAGCCATCGATTGATGTTAGGTTACAGAGCGGTACTGTTCTAGAAATGTTTTAATTTTAGGGTTTTCAGATCAGAAATGGAGGAAAGAGAGAGTGATTTGAAGGGAAATTAAGGGATGGAAGTGGGGATGGGAGATATAAATAGGGGAAAGAATATAGATATTTACCGTTGGAGAGAAGGCAATTTCTAGCCAGCAATAACTTCAGTCTTAGCTGTGGTGCCGTCCGCTACAAATGATTGTATGAAACGTGTATGAAATTTGGTGACTCAACGGTTATGAAAATCTTGAATTCAGTCCTGTAACCACTCTGTGGAATCATTTCGGATGGCTATCCCGAGCCCGACCCGACCACGACCCTCGCGCCCCGTGTACTTCAATTCGATGCATAGTTGTATAAACCTGAATCAACGGCCTGATATATAGGAAAATATTATTTATAAGTAATTATTCTGACAATTCTTTATAAAATTGGGGTAAATTCACAATCTTATCCACATTTATTATATGATTGGGAAAATAATTTAAGAATAAGATATTGAACTTATCATATTTTGTAAAAGATTGTCTAAATGATTATTAACAAAAATAAAGGAGCTCGATATATAATATAGCGAACGGAAGACCCACTTATATATCGATTGGTTTGTTTCAACAGACCGGCTTAACGAAAAATCGGTAAAATTGACATCAGCGTAATTAGAGTAATTTAGAGCTTATTGTTTTGGTAAATTTGGACTTTTAAGCAAAGTTGAAAATGGGACACCTTTAGAGGTGGTCCCCAACATCGAATTCAATGGATTTTTTTAAGACATATAGATTGGTATGAATTTCATGGATTTTAATAAAATTTCATAGAATTCATTAGATTCCAATGGAATTCTACAACAGGGATTTCAATAGATTCTTTTGCGGAATTGGGAGTATCACTACTAAAAAACACGTCTATATCGACGACAAAAATCCGTCGGTAACGGTCAAAATCCGTCGGAAAACTGTGTTTCCGTCGGGGAAATAATGGTCGGAAAATCCTTCGGAAATCGCCTTGTTACTGATTTCCGATGGAGCAGTCGGTAATCACCGACGACCAAACTTTGTCGGTAATTTCTGACGGCTTCTGCTGGCCGTCGGTAAATTCCGATGACTGTTAGATTCCGTCAGTGATCACCGACGGAAAGTCTATCCGTCGGTGATCACCGACGGACGACGTAACATGATGAAAAAATATTAATTTTAAAGTCATTCTACTTACCCGTTAACCCAACTCGAGCCCATACACGGCAACCCGCGTATGCGACCTCCCCTCACCTCAAGGTTGGGGGAAGAGTTCCCAACCGCTGGGCCGTTATTCATTCTTGTTTCTTATTTGTATCTATAATATATTTAACATAAATTCTATAGTTTTTGCAATTTAAAAAATAAATAATATTATTGCACATTAAAAATTTATACACTCTTTACATTAATTTCTATGTTTTTCACTTTAAAATTTATGATCATTTGCAAATTGTGAGTTTGAAAAAGATATTGTTTTATCAGCAATTCAAATTTTCTATAAAAGTGTTTAAGATAATTAAAAATTTTATACACGTCGTTTTTCGTATCATTAAAGACTTATTTCACTATTTTTTTAGGGAAGATTTATTTCACTACTTAATCGTTAAGAGTTGAAAATTTTGGATAACATGTTTTGATGATAAATAATTTTGATGTATGTAATTTTATATACCAATGTAAAATTATATAAATCACATCGATAGAGTAATTTTAACAAACAAAATTGTATAAAAAATTTAAAGAATAAATTACAAACTGTTAAATTTCATAAATTAAA
This sequence comes from Nyctanthes arbor-tristis, assembly GCA_963692815.1. NCBI lineage: Eukaryota > Viridiplantae > Streptophyta > Magnoliopsida > Lamiales > Oleaceae > Nyctanthes > Nyctanthes arbor-tristis. The sequence continues at coordinate 9,764 of CAVNYN010240790.1, read as the reverse complement.
ACATATACGTATTTCATCACATCATTTGTTAATTCTTAGAAATTATTGAAAAAATATTGATTATTTCCAACGACCAAAAACCGGTCGGAGATTGCCGACGGCACGGAAAATCGGTCAGAAATAGCTAACGGTAGGTAAAATCCGTTAGTAATTTCTGACGGTCAAATGATATTGTCGGTACTTATTGACAGTTGTGTGATGTCCGTCAGTACTTAGCGACGGCCGTTGGCTACTCTCGGTAACGACCGACGGTTTACGGTTGCCATCGGAAAATACTTACGAGTATTGTAGCCGTCGGAAACTACCGATGACTTAGCTGTTCCATCGGAGTTTACCGACGGCCTGGACAAGTCGTCGGTATTTTCCAACGGCACCTCCTGCCGTCGGCAATTTCCGACGGGATATTTTTCTATCAGAAATTTCCGACGGATTTTTATCAACCGTCAGTAATTACCGACGGATTGACGTTCGTTGGAATTTTGCCGTCGGTATAAGCGTTTTTTCTTGTAGTGTATCTTGAGTTTCATATTTCCATAGACTTCATTGAATTATTTAATTTTTTAACCCGAAAAATAATAACAAATAAATAAAAATACATAAAATATGTTTATATTATTCTGTATGGATAGAAATTCATAAAATGATTTTGCCCACTAATATATCATAATAGTACATCATTTTAGAGATCTGGCCATTTATTTTACATAAATTATATATGATCTACTTTCGAAAAAAATTAGTGCCTAAAAAAATTGTAAGTTTTGTCGACATGATTTATTAAAAATTACAAAATTATTGTGACCATATTAATAGGTTGATAATTTCTCATCACATATGTTTGCAGTTTAATGTAATATATGATTTTTCCAAAAGCTAGATTCACACCTGTGCGTTCAACGGGAAGAAATTATTCTAAAATTATATACAAATCTTAATAAACTGTGATTGGTTATAAAGGTTCTATATTGTCGTAATGTCATATGTATATTTCCATTTGTGTTTCCAAATAACATTTATTCAATCAAATATTTAGGGGATAATTGAAACCAAATTGATTCATTTAAGATAATTGATATACGTATCTAAATTAAAGTGATTAGTTAGGTACATAGCAAAATACGTTACATATATGTTACAAATATTATCATAAGATATATATCGAAACACAGTGGAGCCTCTATATTTATATGCGTTATAAAATATTTCAGGAAATTTAATAGTTTTACTTAGCGTACTGTAAATATATTTCATTTAAATATACAAATTAATGGTTAATCATTTACGACATTGACCCCTTTAATCATATAAAATTTTACCTTATAATAGATTTAATTATTAATTCAAAGTTACTGATGATAGAAAACACTCAAAAACTCATTAATTAGAATTAATTTATATATAATTAGATTTTCACCCGTGCAAGTTCTAAAGAAATCTTATACGTAAAATATAATTTAATTGTGCTTGTTAAGTTTAATATCATAAAGAAATTGAAAAACACAACTTACATAGAATTAATGTGTATCCTACATTTGCAAGTAGCATGCAATCAATTCTTTGTTTTGATGACGTAATTTTAAATTATTAATTCTTATTTTTTATTTCCTTTAAGGACAATAAAACCCGATAACATAATTATATATTAGTTTTACACCCATACATTTAAGAATATACGATATATGCTTCATAATCGTCTGTTTCACGAATATATTATAATGACAAAGTAAAATACAATGAAATATGAGGATATAAAATCATAAAATTAAAACATTAAATTAAATGATTAAAAGGAAAAATACAATAATGAGGAAAAATATAATTTGAAATCTCGATTGATATATTATCTATCTTCACGTAATTAAAATTCATTAGGTAAATATAAGATATATCTAATCAAAATGTAACATGTTGATAGAGTCTCAAAATAAAAATATTAAATTAAATAATTAAAAGAAAAATATAATAATTGAACCAATAATTTTTTTATTAATTATAATTTTTTATTTCCTTTAAAGATAATAAAACCTGATAGCATAATCTTTATTAGTTTCACACTCGTGCGTTTCACGGACACAGTATGCTTCACACCCGTGCGTTTAACGGACATATTATGCTAAAAAATAAAATACAATAGAGTTGGAGAACATAAAATGATTAAATTACACAATCGAACAAAGTAAAATTAAAATTCATTATACAAATATAAGATATATCTAACCAAAATATAGTATATAGATAGTCGCAAAATGAAAATATTAAATTAAATAATTAAAGGTAAAATTATGATAATAAGGAAAAGTAATATTGAAATCAAGATTGATATATTATCTATTTTTATGTAATTCAAACTCATTAGACAAATGTGAGATATATCTAACTAAAATGTAATATGTAAATAGAGTTTTCAAAATAAAAATATTAAATTAAATGATTAAAAGTAAAAGCATAAAAATAAGGAAAAATATAATAAATGAAACAATATTTTTTTTATTAATTGTTATTTTTTGTTTATTTTAAAGGCAATACAATCTGATAGTATAATCTATATTAGTTTCACACCCATACATTTACGAGATACTATATTTAATATTCATGCATTTTATTGATATATGATGCTGAGAAAGTAAAATATAATATATTAAGAGAACATAAAATTATGAAATTATACAATCAGACAAAGTAAAATTGAAATATATTAGGCAAATATGAGATATATCTAACCATTCATATTTAATCAAAATATAATATGTAGATAGAGTTTTGAAATAAAATATTAAATTAATTTATTAAAAGGAAAAGTATAACAATAAAGAAAAATATAATAATGATAATAATAATGACATCATTAATTGGTTTTTTAAAGAAGCCCGATAATGAGTGGGAAAATCATTTCTAATTGAGCCCGCAATTAAATTGAGCTAGACAAACTGTTGATTAATATATATAGATAGATAGGCTAAAAAATAAAATAAAATGGAACAATTAAACAAAGTTCTAGGAGTTAAAACTTTATGAGAAAGCAATTTTAGACATCTTTGGATTGTGCATATCTTAATTTGATTGCCATTTTTATTAGCATACGACGTGTAAGACTTCCTTAATTTATTTAAAAAAAATAGTTGAGTATATATATACAAAAAGAATCAAATGTCATGAAAGAATTGTGAAACATTTACGATAACCTCCAAGTACGTGATTATCCACTCAAATCTTTCGGTGCAACCAATCCGTTTTTTAAATTAATTGTATTATCTATGTAATGCATAAATTTCCCAGTTAATAGGTATCAAGTAATATTCTATTTTCAATTTTAAATTTCATAATTATCAATTTGTTAATACGGAATAATCCAAAATACCACACGAGCTACCACATTAAGAAATAAAATGTCAAAAAAGACCCTTTAATAGATTTTTTGATGGAAACTACTGTATAAAGATATCGCTGACTTAATTCCTTTTATATATATATATATATATATATATATATATATTGGAGTAAAATTGTTTGTTATGGTCTTATCGTGATAGTATATCATTTTAGGTATTGACCATTAATTTTATACAAATTGAATATGATAGAGTGTTAAGAAAAAATATGTGATATAATAAGGAATAAAAACTCAATTTATGGTTATAAATTTTTTATTGACAAATCAAGGTTCAAAAAAATTTCACGAAATGTTGTCCAAAAGAAAAATATCATAAAATTGATATAAGAATCCAAGGATAAGAGGCCAGAATTTGAAGCGATAATTGTAAGTGTATTTTTATTTTTTAACCTCAAAATCCATAGAAAACCATAGAATTCTATTATTTAATGAAATCTACCAAAATTCAAAAGAAATTAAGGACACCATTTTCTATGGAACCTATCGAATTCTAAATTGAGGACAGTACTGGATTTCTTTAGAATCTATGAAATTCTAATTTGAGGATACCGAGAATTGGATAGAATTCTAAAACCCATGAAATTCCAAGTTTTGGACATTAGTGTGAATGAGGCGCATCTTTTTTACTTAAATGATAATGCGGCGAATTTGGACTGATTGCTGTTACATAAAATCAATTATAACTCAATTTTTTTCTAATTCGCATAATAATCAACTATAAATTATTTGGAATCTCATGTGGTCGTGCCCGTTAATCCATCTTACTTTTTGGCGTAAAAGTCGGTTGGACCAAATCATTCAGAAAAAAAAGAGGTGGATTATAAGGTAATTGACTCAAAGGTTAACATCTACTCACAAATTGTGGGTTGCACCCATAAGAGCAACAAATCAGGATTATTTTTATAGTTCAATTTGATTTCTCAATAAACTGAAATCGATTGAAAATGTTAATAGCAAATTATAAGCTTCTTAATCTCCGTGGCCCAAGCTCCCTAATTAGTTTGTTTTTGAAGGATGTAAATGACAAACTTAGAATCTGTGTCAATTTAAATTTCCTTAAAAAACAAAAGAAGAAGAGGGGTAGTTACATGACAGTGCAACTTTTACTAAAGACACCACAAATTAATTGCATTGTAAGTCCATTGTGTCTCAAAATGATAATATGTTGTGCATAATATTTTGATCGTATTTCTTATCGTTTATTTTAACTATTTAGCACATTTTATATATTTAACTATACTTTTCTTTAAAAAATAATGTTAAGATGGTGTAAGAACTTTATTTACACATCGTACTTTGTATAAGAAAAGAAAACGAAAAAAAATAAGTAGAACAAAAAATTGACAAATTATTTTTTATTTAAACATATAAATTTTAAAAAAAAAATCATCAATACTAACATGAATGAAAAGGCGATGATAAAAACGTGACATAAAAATATTTGGAATGTAACTATAATGATATGATTAGTGTATATATTAAGGACTATTTTTTCATTAAAACGTGGGGTGTGTGTATATATATAATGCAGTGTGAATATAATAGGTCAAAAAATATTCTACACACTTCCATATTATGTGGGGGGTTTGCATTTTTTATTTATTTGCACCGTGTTTGAGTACGTACAAAAAAAAAAACACATTTTCTTGTTATTTCTTCTACACCAAACAGTTTCAGAAAATCTCTCTTAAAAAAAACGCAAGCCTTAAAAGGGATGGCAATTTATTCGACTAGACCGAAAACTCGTGGAGCCTAGTTCCGAATGTGAAAAAAAATATCCCCTGCTCTGGGTTAATAGGGACAACGTTTTTTTTCTTGGAATCCGCCATGATTTTTTTGCGGGAAGACCGACCTAACCGGAACTCTACTTATTGTCATCCCTACTTGAAGATATATAAGTAGGAGTAAGTTTCTCAACGTTTGAGGTAGAGTGCTAGAATGAATGCCCGACCTTAAAAATATGGTTTTTATACTAATTAATCCATGAATTATTTTGCAACTACAAGTATTAATCCTTAATATCCTCCACAAATAAAATCCTACTTTTATTTTATCAAATATATTTTAGATAAAGTAAAATTAACCACTTTCAAGCCATACCTCATTGGTAGTAACCCATGGAGGCACGAACCGAAGACTCAAGACTCCATCCTGTCACTTAAGTATTTGATCTTTAGTGATTCATCTTACTGCTACGTTGAAAAGCCCCTATGGACTATTGTTGGGTCCTGGCTTGCCTTTGTAAACTTGATCCTTGGTTTTCGACAAACCAGTAATTGAATTTAATGAAAAGTTAGTTTCAAAGCGTGTTTGAATAATCATGAAATTCACATTAAAAACTATGAATGAATTGTCTACAAGCGAAAAATCTAGAGAATTCATTTAACTCTAGAAAAATGACAATTATTAAACATTACAAAACTAAGAATTACTTGGGTGGAACTAGACCAAACCAATTTCCAAGAAAAATATTGGCAATCGTCTCCGTGATGAATTTTTTCGATTATTATCACACAACAGATAAAATAATTAACAATGAGAGAGAGAAGAAATGGCAAAACGGTTGCCCGCCTCTTGTTGGCCGTAGCTATTTGCAAACAAAGATGCATCAGAAAACTTGTGTAAAAATTTCTCTTATATATTGACATTAATTTTCATCCCCACTCATTCTTCCGGGTAACTTGTGCCAAAAATCGAAAAACAAATATTTCCATTTCAGTTACGATTCCCAAAAATTTCTAATTTTATGCGACACGTATTGGTATTTCTAATCAGGCGTATGGCTTCGTTTCTCCAGCCTCAAAATTTCTTCAACTCGCTCTCGGTGGCATGTTCAGTGGTGATGCATGTGAATTTAGTCGTGTGCTCCTAAGAGAAGGAGAGCACACATGTAGAGCTGAGGGCATGCCTCTAGATGAGAATGAGCGAATCAGCTAGTGTTTTCCAATTAATTGGATTGCGTTTTCCAATTAATTTCAAATTCTCGGTAATTGATTATTTAAAATCAACAAGTGTTTGATGTCTAGTTTCTGGCATTTGTGAGCGAATCAACAAAATCTAGAAGGTATTCTATGATAGTATTCTTTCAAATAAACGAGATTAGATTGTATTCATTAAGTTTCACGCTTCTGCCACATCAATTGGTATCAGAGTCCAGCCACGTTCCTAATATATCGAGATTGGCTGTAGTTTGTAAACCACGATGGAGGAAACAGTTATGCGACAAAGAAAGTTGCTGATCAAACAATTGGTAGTCATAAAACAATTGCATCAACGAATTATGGAGTCGATTACTTGGGCAAAGCATGGAAACCAAAGTTGTGGAATCGATGAGTGTATATAAGTCTGAAGATGGAAATAAGCCTTTTGCCCTCTTTGTCAATGAGAAGCAAATACATGGTGGATCCGTTGAAGACTGTCATGGACTGCCAATTTTCTATGGAGAACCCAATATCAAAATTCCTAATGATGATTTAGACATAGTTGAGGCGTGTGGAAGCCGCAGGGTGTTTGAAATTTGTATTCTTAAATAATATCAGTATTTAAACATCTATATATGCTTGTCATGTATTCCAATTGTGAGGATATGGTTTGTGGTAAGAAGGTATTTTGTTGTACGAAGGACAAAGATGCAACAACTTGGAACACAATAACTACCGGGCACGTTTTGGATTCACAGGAAAAAGGCCATTCATTCAAATTAATGCCAAAATTCGGGGCAGTTGTAGATGTATTTGTATTTTACCTAACTTTCAAGAATTACGGTGAAGCTGGTGGCTTTTCAACATTTTAAGTTTTATATCTCCTATTTTGAACAGGACAAGATGGTACAAGAACCTCGGGCTCCAGATTTGAGGACGAATCTTTTCCAACCCAGAGAGAATGGTGAAGATAATAATATATATAAGCGTCCGGGTCATAGTATAGTTTAGTTTTTAGGTCTTCCTCTTTAAGTTAAGTTAGGGGTTACTTTGTCATTTCAATTATTAGGATTTTAATAGAAAATTTAGTATTTAAACTAAAGGTAGGGTTCATTGTAAAGAGGTGATTGTTTATTGAATAAAATTGATATTGGATTGTGTTTTCCAATTAATTCCAAAATTCTCGGTATTTGATTATTTCAAATCAACGAGTGGTTGATGCCTAGTTTCCAGCATTCGTGAACTAATCAACAGAATCTAGAAGGTAGTCTGTCATGATATTCTTAGAAATCAACTAGACTAGCTAGATCATATTCATTAAGTTTTACGCTTCCGCAATATCACAAACAAATCACGTACAAGAGTCTTGAGAACTAATTCAAAGCACATGTAAAATTATTAACAAATATGTGTTCCTCATTGGATCGTCCAAAAAAAAAAAAAAAAAGATCTTGTCACATTCAAGCATCAAGGTAGAAGCGGAAAATCATACCTATGGGCATTAATGTTATATGTGATAAAGTTGGCTCTTCGATTGAGTTCCCACAGACAGAGTCAATTGATGTGTGTGAATTTAGGCGTGTGATCGTAAAAGAGGGAGAGCTCGCATATAGAGCTGAGGGAATACCTCTAGAACGAGGGTTACAGTGATACCTCCACACCGATTAATGCGGCCATATTTGGTGAGTGTGTCTAGCATATAGGGTTAGGTATTTTCGTGTGTATTTGGTCGCTCAAGCTCGAGGACTATACAGGACACAACCGAGCTGAGGAGATGGGCTTTTTGGAAACCCTAAACCTAGGGGCCGCCATGACGACCGAACAATATTAAGGTTATCAAGTGGTAATGTAATCTTCATATGAAAGTGATTTTTTTTAAAAATCAATTCTCATTCAAACTCATTTTTAACTATATATTTATCCATTAAAATAATTTACACTAAATTTGTAATTTTTTCCTACTTTCTGACTGTACATTTTCCCACAAAATCAATAAAGTCATTTCCATACGGTTCTTTAATGTTTTTTTTTAACTGTGGAATTGGACCAAATGGAGAAGGAAGAATTAATGGAACGGGCGCGTGCGGAGAGGAAGTAAAGATCAAAAGTATGGAACGCGATGTTTGTGCGCGGAGAGGAAGGAAGAAAAAATGGGCCGTAGTGGAGAAGGAAGAAAAAAGATGTTTGTGCGGGCCGGCAGATTAAGAGGAGAAAAATGATGTTTGTGGACCCAAAATCGATTGGGTGTTACAAAAATAAAATAACAGAACTCGCGATAACAATATTGGATACTACTCTGCATTTATTATAAGTAGCCTGAGTTAAATTATTTAAAAAAATTTTGATAAATAGACACAATCTTTTCAAAAGGCATCACTTGAAAGTTGAAACTCTAAAGAAAAAGCAATTAAGAATTATGATGAAGATGATAATAAACACAAATTTGCAACCTTGAAGCTGTTGGACAAAATTTGATTTCCTCCCTTCAGTAACATTTAAAGCACGTTAACTTAGGAACACATTGACATAGATACGTCTGAGTAGATTTTCTATAGAAATAGATCAGGCTTTGAATTGGGAGCCAGACCATCAATTACAGTGGGTCACGTCACCTGGGGGCCATGTCACCTGACACATGTGACAGATCGGAAGAGCGTCTTGTAATTGGTAGTCTGGCTCCAAATTCAAAACCCTATCTGTTTATATAGCCGACCATACATTTGAGATGTGTTAAAATATCATTATAGGATTTGTGATTTTTTTAAAAACTTCATTACACTTTTGCCCTTTCAAAATAAATAAATAAGTGAAAATGGGTACTCCCTTTGATTTGATTAGTTTTGTTTGACAACTTATTCTTTAAATATTTCCAACATGAGTAATGATATACCTTCATGTGTTAGTTCACCGGTTGACAGTTTTACCTTTCAAAAGTTTAAATCTCAAACAATTTCAAATTGAGATACCTTAATTTTTGTTAACAGTGAACTATTAGAGATATTTATCATTATTCCTTGGCCATTGAGTTGATTATTTCTATATCAAGGGCGGAGCTTAAGAAAGTGCACTATAAGTGGAGTGAATTTGGCTAAAAGTTAAATTTCAAATGAACATTTCCAAGGACACCATACTTATCGAATATACGAGTATAGAACTTAAATGTACATAACAAAGTTTACGTCCTAAACCCATGTATTGAATTCACTTAAAAAGTAACTTGAAGAATATACATATAAAGTACACACATCAGTAGTGTAGTGCCTTGATGAAATTATAATTTTGACAACAAAAAACATTGAAGCTAACTTCCCTTGAAAATGAGATTGAAACTCTCTTTCTCACGTTCTCTAAATGAATCAAAGTCTAAAATTAGAGTCTCCTTTCAAAGCCTCCCATAAGAAGGGGCTAATAATTTGGGTTTCAAATCACTTGGGCGTTCTCAAAATTTAATA
>CAVNYN010240788.1:0-15710 GCA_963692815.1 Nyctanthes arbor-tristis | reverse complement strand
TGGAAAAATTTCCTAACGAGTTGGGCAGGAGCTTTTGCCGGACATAGTAGGAGTCCAACAATTATTTTGGAAGCTGTGGCCAACTACGACTTATGGATTTGGTACGCATTCAGTATGACAGGTTTAAACAATGATATTAATATGTTGGAAAGGTCGCATCTCTTTTCTAACCTTGCCAATAGAATAGCACCTCCTGCTAACTATGTCATATAAGGAAATGGATTTATTATGGGATACTACTTATCAGACGGTATATATCCTAAATGGATCACGCTAATACAAACAATTCATGACCCACAAACTCTATAGAAGAAATGCTTTGCAACTAGACAAGAAAGCTGCAAGAATGATGTAGAACGAGCATTTGGTGTTCTACAATCAAAGTGGGGAATAATCTCCAGACCAGGGCTCATTTGAAGTAAGCGTGTGACACATGATATTATGACTGCGTGCATTATAATGCATAACATGATTATTGAAGATGAGCGGGATGTAGAGGCACCAATCACAAATCATTGAGAGGCACCCGCTCCAGTAGTGGAAATGGCATGAGATGAACATGTTCAAGAGTTCCTGGCATGCCATCAAAAAATCAAAGATAAGACGGCGCACTATGCGCTTCAAGATGCCCTCATCGACCATCTATGGGAGGAATACAATAATTCAAATTCTTAATCTTCAGTAGGCTATATGTGCTTCTTATTTATCGTACTTTTTATCATTTGTAGTGACCTTGTTATATTTCTTTTGTCTATTTGCAACTTTTATTTTTGAGTTTATCTTGTAATATGGTGTCTAAATAAATGTATTGCTTGAATCTAATTGTGTTCGATTATTAATATGATGCGTAATTATTTATTTTTCATAACATATTAATGGTTGGAAATAAAAGAAAAATAGAAAAAAATAGTTATAGTGAATATATAGAGTATGTGGGTTGGTGAAGTTTTTTAAAATAGAGGTTACTTTATTGTATCTTAGAGTATTGATGTTGTAAAATAGAGTACAAGAGTTGGAGATGGCCTCAGTTCAGTAAGGCTTCTTAACTGTCTTGGATTTTATCAATCGAACATTAGACAATCTTGAGTGGAAAAAAACATGGGCGTTGGACAACCCACAAATATTTACAACGACATAAAAACTTGGCCAAAGAATCGATACATTAAGAGTAACCGGTTAAAAGCAGGAAATTCTATCACAAATTCTTCGTGTCGGTTAAAAAGTATGTGTGCGTACCAATTATTATCAAAACATTAACCAATCCCAAATCTTCAGTCCCTGGTTTTCATAGAGACTTTTCACCGCTTAACTTTCGCCCTCCCCTTTCTTGTCCTCAAAGTATGCTCGAGCTCAATTATCTAGAGGTCTCGGGCCTGGTACTCCAAGTCCTTGCCGTCTACAAGCTATATCCGCACTTTGGAAACTTTCCTTCCAAATTCGAACTATAGTCGCTATTCAGATTTCCATACCTAATTCAAGCTTAAGTCGCTATTGGAGTTTCTTTTCCAAAATAATCCAAAAATATATGTTAATTGTTATCGTTAGTTTTACTGCATGAAAATAAAACTTATTTGAATTTAATAGAGAACCATTTCTCAGAATTTTATTTTATCTTTTTTTTACAAATAATGTAACTTTTAAATTAATGATAATAAATAGATGTATGATATCAATCAATTTGTAAACTCTTATTTTATCAACCAAGAGAAAAAAAAAATCGTAAATTCCTACACATATTAAAGGTGAAAGAATTTATTGACAGGTACATATTGATTTCGTACAACTAGTTATACAGTATATAAAATTTCTCCTTGATAGATTGTATATCCCTAAAATTTGTAGCACGTTACTCTCAAAGGGTTGTTTGATTCTCAACTCTCATTTTCCCCTTTGTAGTAGGGTTTAATTAGATTGCAAGTTGAAGTCATCCATGTTTTGCTAGTATTCGTCTGCAAGCAATGTATATATTTTAAAGTTAAGAACACATTTCAAGCCACATTTCATGTTGGTCATAGCGCGTATATCATCATTTGTGTCCATAGCACTTAGCTCACGAGCATCCCCCGAATCCACTCATGATTGTCATCAAATGGAACTCACAAATTGTAAGAGGTAAAAAATCTGGTACTCCAAGAGTACCGTACACTCATTACTCCACCCATTAACTTTTTAACACATGTCCTTTCCTTGGCCCATCTTTAACCCCTCCAAACTTTGTCTAACGGAGTCAACCATCTTCTATTTTCCAACTAATTTTCCTTTTCTTGCTTTCTACAACTGATTCTTTTCCATTTTTTTCCTTTTTAAACGAATTTTTCTCCTCTATATGTTATAATTAATATCAATTTCCTTTATTTTCTTTCCTTTAGTCGTGCCTAGATATTCACATGTCACTTAATTGTATCTATTAAAATATTTTTTTTCCGGCTAACTCAAATCATGACGAGAAATGTGGTTTGAATATATACTCGTTTATAGTAACTCAAAATAATGATAAGAAAAGTGGGTTCGAGCGTTTACCCATTCGAAGAAAAAAGACTATTTTGATTGCGGTGATTTGTTGAATTCAATAAAATGGACCAGAGTGTATATCGTCGTACAAAAATAAATTCATGTAAGCTAATGATTAATGGACCAAAATGTGTATCATCACACAATAATTTAACATGAAAATCCTTAAATGGATCAAAATATATATCGTCCAACAAAATAAATTCAAGTGAAAATATATATCGTCTCACAAAATAAATTCACGTGGGAATCCTCAAAATATATTTTGATCCATTTAAGGATTTTCATGTGAAATTATTATGTGACAATATACATTTTGGTCCATTAATTATTAGTTCACGTGAATTTATTTTTGTACGACGATATATACTTTGGTCCATTTTATTGAATTCAACGAATCATTACAATCTAAATAGTCTTTTTTCTTTGAATGGGTAAATGGTCACACCACATTTCTTGTCATTATTTAAGTTACTATGAACGGGTAAATGTTCGAACCACATTTCTCGTCATGATTTGAGTTAGTCAAAGAAGAATATTTTAATAGATACAATTTAGTAACACGTGAATATCTAGGCATGACTAAAGGAAAGAAAATAAAGAAATTGGCATTATAATGTATAAAGAAAATTTTGCTTAAAAAGGGGAAAAAGAATCAGATGTAGAAAGCAAGAAAATGAAAATTAGTTGGGAAATGGAAGATGGTTGACGCTGTTAGCCAAAGTTTGGAGGGGTTAAAGGTGTGCCAATGAAATGACATGTGTTAAAAAATTAATGGGTGGAGTACTGAGTCTACGGTACTCTTAAAGTACCAGATTTTTTTCGGTCATGTCCTGCCATTTGTAGCCTATAAGCAAGCTTTTCACAAAATTGTTTATAAATAGGGTAAATTCATCATCTTCTTCATAAATTATTTTCCCAATTGCACAATATAAAGGAGTAAATTGGTAAAATCTCTCTGTTTTGTGAAAAAATTATTGAAGACTTTCATACAAATAATATTTTCCAAGTTACGTTATAACTCATGACATTGGTTAATTTATCAAAGTATTTTAAAAGTGTATTATTGTTACCCCATGCATTGCATGGGAATAACAATAGTAATATCAAATATTCAACTGTATTAAAATTTGATATGATATGATTTTAAAAAGTATGAAAGATTTAATAAAGATATATTAAACATCCAATGTGATTAAAATTCAAAGAAAAGATAGAACTGATTCTCTATCATTTAAACACTTAATGTAATGATGATTTAGAACTATCTTGTTAAACTTAACAATACATATGACATGCAAAAGAAAAGATGTTCAAAATAGGCATAATAAAAGGCCTACAACGAATACATTTAAAACAAATTTGATCCGACATTGTACAATACAAAAATTAGAAATAATAAATAAAAAATAAAAGTGCTTAACACAAACATTTTTTAAAATATTAGCAAAAACATTTTTTAAAATATTAACACAAACAATTTAGTAACATTTCTTATATGTAACTGACCTTACTTATTAAGCATATACGAGAAATTAGAAATTTAAAAATACAAAAAAAAGTCTCCCTCAAATCTCTAAATGGAATTAGAGAAGACAAATAAGTAACTCATTCACGTAAATTTAAAAAAAAATAGTAAACCACTCATTATCTCCAAAAATCGGTGATTTCCATGAACATTACAAAACTTGTGGTGATTACACAAACGAAGTATGAATATTTAAATTTGTTGGTTACAATAATGAAATTCAATTCTGAAAAAGAGTTTATTTATATTCAAAACTAATATTTTAGATGGTAATTTAATATATATTGACAAAGATAGTAACAATAACACTGTCATAAAGGAATATATATATAGAGACAAATATGAAAGGAAACTGAAAATAATTAAAATTTTGAATCATTTGTTTAGTTGCTCCAATATCGAAAAAAAATAGTCCATGATTTTACCTTCTATGGATAAGTTAAGAAAGAATTGTAGATCAAAAAGGAAAGTTCCCAAATTTTGAAAACATAGTGGATGGGAGATTAAATAGAATAAGTAAATTACCGAGAGAGAGAGAGAGTGCAAAAGGTACCTCGAGAGTCAACAATTCCATATTAGTAGGAAAACCTAACAAAGCGACCTTATTTTTATTATATAGTAACAATAATACGGTTATAAAGGAATACATACATATAGACAGATTTGAAAGGAAAATGAAAACAATTAAAATTTTGAATCATTTGTTTAGTTGCTCAAATATTGAAAAAAATAGTCCATGATTTCACCTTCTATGGATAAGCTAAGGAAGAATTGTTGATCCGAAGGGAAAGTTCTCAATTTTTGAAACTAGAGTGAATGAGAGATTAAATAGAATAAGAAAACTATAGAGAGAGAGACAGAGTAAAAGGTACCGTGAGAATCACCAATTGTATTTCGGTGGGAAAACCCAACAAAGCGACCTTCAAAATATACAACGCGCCCATAGTAACAAAAATCTGATCATAATTTAAATTATTTTACTTATTGAAAAATATTTATTATATTGTCGAATGAAAACCATACTCATAAAATAAAATGTTTAAGCACACATAAAAATCATCATGAATGGATTAAATCATAGATCACAAAGGGAATAACTATTTGACTATAACTTCCTCAAATAAGCATAACATAAGACACCCAGATTTGTACAAATAATGAACTCATTAAGTATCTATTTTGATTTTAAACAATGCATACAACCCCAAATATAGACAAATATATCATTCAAAAATTGCAAGTTATCATTCAAAAATTGCAAGATGATATTAAACGAGGGAGGAGGAAAGGACAAATGTTAATTGCTAAAATGTAGTTTTCAAGGCTCTATCACAAGAAAATTAAGACAAAGGGTGATTACAAGACATAATATGTCCATCCACATGATGACCCTTTAAACTTAACTTTTATAAACAATGAAATGCTAGAAAAACTTGCTACTTAATCCCCGTAGACTCATAGAGACTTCAAAAGAAACTAAAAAAGTCACAAATTGGTAAACAATCAAATGATAGAAATAATGCCTAAATAAACACACAAAAAAAAATTCCAAAGGATTCCACTAATTCATAAGATCTAAAACAATCAAAATATTCTCTAGGACCATAAATCCAAGCAAAGGATTACACAAAGAAAAATTAGTAATTTAAATCGAAAAAGATATAATAAATTTAAGCACAAAGAAACCGGATTACACGAATCAAAGGAAAGAGAATTGTGTAAAGATGATTTTTTATATTAAGAATTCATTCAAAAATATATGATTAATAAGATAAGACAGAAAGAAAAAGGAAAAATAGAAGAGAGAGAAAATAACGGAGAAAATTCGAGCTGAAATAATGAGAAAATGACATAATACTTAAAAAGGTGATAATCTTAATGCACAAAAAGTACTATAAAAAGCCGATGAGACAAAATTACTAAAAAGGCTAAAAAATAGGCGGGAAAAAAAGCAAAGGGACCTTACTCTTATAATATATATATATATTGTCACTACTATTGCTATTTTATATCATAAACAAGTTTGACAAATTTTCTAAAAAATCTATACTATATGCAGGTAGATATATATATATATATATATATATATATATGAAAGAGAATATATGGAAGAAATATTTTTGAATGATTTTGCCCCTACACATTTGTTCTAATTTCTCATTTGTCCTTACTCTTCAATTATTAACATTTTAATCAAATTGAATGAATTAATTAGAACTTTAGACTGATTTTAGTATTAATTGGTCTATTCTTATATTTTGTTGGCCTAATGATATCTCAAGCATTACAATATGAATTGTAATATTTACCGTGGATTTTGCCGCTAATGATTTTTTTATATTGATATTTTCTGATGATTTGTTATTGATGACGAATTTAGATTAATACATATGCATCGTACCTACTGTAAAAATTTGTTTTTTTTTTGCCTCTTTAATGGTAACAAATTATTATTTAACCTGAATTACTTAAATTTTTATATTGATCTCTTATTTAATTTGTAACTTTTCACTTTCTGAATAATAGGCATAGAAATAAAACAATTTCTCTAGATATAGATAAAAATTA
The DNA here is from genome assembly GCA_963692815.1 of Nyctanthes arbor-tristis. Taxonomy (NCBI): domain Eukaryota; kingdom Viridiplantae; phylum Streptophyta; class Magnoliopsida; order Lamiales; family Oleaceae; genus Nyctanthes; species Nyctanthes arbor-tristis. The sequence goes on along the minus strand of CAVNYN010240788.1, from coordinate 9,103 downwards.
ATAATTCATGAAATTAACTAGAAGTTACAAGTAACGTACAACAACATGTTTGATACTAGTAAATAAAAAAAAGGAGGTAAGACGTGTTGTGATATTGGTAATTCATACAACAAACGGTTCTAAATGATATTAGAGGTCACACTTTCCTTTTTTTTTTCTTTTTTTTTTTTTTGGACGCCAACAAAACATATTATTATTCATTCCTATGGGAAACATCATCCAAGAGTTCATTTACAATAAAGTCTAGAGGCGGATTTGGCCAAAAGCTATCAATTCCATGGTCAAATCCATATTTTGCAAGTTTTTGTGCTATTCTATTTGCCTTTCTCCGGGTATGAGAGAACTCGACTCCTTCCAAAGACGCAGTCTTGTTCATAATGGGTCCTTCAGGGCTTGAGTCTGGGGTTACTGGACAGTACTAGTAACATTTGAGGACTCTGATTCCAAAATCACCCTCTTCATTTCATAATCAATTGCCGTTGGACACCAAGGGTTCTCTAGTGTAAATTAATTTCAAACTTAAAACATAAAAAAATAAAAAATAAAAAGTCGAAAAAGAAAAGAAGAAGCAAGAATTGATTAATAAGTTGGAAATAAAAACTAGTCAATGATACAATGATATATTGATTTTTTAATAATCAAGTTTTGCTTGAATTCATTTTTTAATCATGTATTCTCTAAAAGTAATCATTTTTCACTGTTCTATTTCTCCATACTATTTTTTTAAACCACAAATTTTACTAGAAATAATTTTTCAAAAATTTCATAAACATAAGCTCACTTGAATTGTTTCATGTACCCACATAATTTTAGGTAAAGGGTTTTATCAAAATCTTATAAAGGAATCTATATCTATATATATATATATACTTAAAAATAGGATAGTTTCCATTTCACTTTTTCTCGCCTAAAAACACTTACTAAATCAGGATATCTTATCTTGGTCTTTGGTTTAATCTACTAATCTTAGCCATTGATTTATGTTTTACTTTTTAATTTTATTTAACTTTGTCATTTATTACCAATTTATAGACTCTCTTTTTATCTTTCATTTTATATTATCACTATATTTTTCAATTTTTAATTCCATTCACGAAATCAGATTTCATTTTATCAAAAAAATCTCTCTCTCTCTTCATCTATATTTTCTTTCTTTTCTCTAATATAACTCATTCTATCCAAGAAATTTCTCAAATCTCTCTCACTTTACATTCAAACTTTCCCCTCCTTATCTTGAGAAATTTTATTTTCGATCAATTTTCTCAATTTTTTATCTCAATTTAACTTACACCGTCGGATAACTTCCGAATTGGTTTCAATGTTCGCCAATATTCAAAAAATTTGACCTGTCATCGAATCGGAAAAGCTAGCAGTTCAAGGTCATTAGACCAATTTTAATTTAATAATAAAAAATAAAATTAATTTTTACCTAAAATAATATTAAAATTTTATTCTTTTTTAAGATCTATCAAAAATATGACTTTAGGTATAAAAAGGGGGTCCCGCATTGGTTATTTAGTGAAAAGAATTGAGGTCGTACACATATATTAAGCTGCTTGGAGAATGGTTCATAATAGGGCCTTAACTCATGGGTCTTGAGTTTCAAAAAGTTTAAAATTTTAATGGATCATTATTAAAAAAAAGTTTTATTGTGAACCAGTGAATTGTATCTGTCGTTATCTCACACAATCGGATTGATTTCAAGATTGATTCTAGTATTCACAAATGTTCAGAAAATTAGAATGGTAATTCAACCGGAAAAGCTAACAGTTCAATGTTATCGGACCGATTTTAATTACATAATTGAAATAAATTAATTTTTAACTAAAATAGTGTGGAAAAAAGAACATTTGATTTTATATTTTCTGATCCTTACTGTTTAAAAAATGTTGAAATTTTGTTTCTTTTTAAGAGCAATCGAAAAGATGACTTTCGGCATAGAAAAAGAATCCCGAATTGGTTATTTAGTCAAAAAAACTTAGAATATTTGCCTATATTAAGCAGCTTCAATAAGGGTTATGCATAATAGGGTCTTAGCTCATAAGCCTTTAACTTCTAAAAAGTTTAAAATTTTAGTGGATAATTATTGAGAAAAAAGTTTACTGTGAACTGTATTCGTCTTTATCTCGCACCGTCGAATTTTTTTCATGATTGATTATAATATTTGCAAATATTCAGAAAACCAAACCAGTATCAAACCGGAAACGCTAACGGTTCAAGGTCATCAGACCAGATTTAATTAAATAATTAAAATAAATTAATTTTTACCTAAAATAATGTGAAAAAATGAACATTTGATTTTATAATTTTTTTGATCTTTACTATTTGAAAAATATTGAAATTCTATTCATTTTTTAAGAGCCATTGAGAATGTAACCTTGGGAATAGAAAGGGAATTCTACATTCGTTATTTATGCATAATAAGGCATTGGCTTCTGGGTCCTGAGTTTCCAAAAAGTTTAAAATTTTAATGGATCATTATTGAAAAAAAAGTTTATTGTGAACCGGTAACCGCATTCGTCTTTATCTCACATCTTCGTATTTTTTTCCAGATTAGTTTCAATATTAGTCAATTCCTGATTTTTCTAATTGACTTGATCATGAGGTTCAATTTTTAAACACTGATTAAATTATGTTAACATATTAAAACGTTTAGTCTGTAGAAGGTGTAAGTTATGAAAAATTAAATATCATTATTACATATTAAAAAGTAAAAAAAAAAAGATAATAAATCACATGTGTATTTTGTAAAAAAAAGTTGGTGTTCACTCATAGACAATTTTATATATATATTTCAAGGTTTATAAATTGAAAAATATCTGAAAATTATGATATATGTTAAAGATTGCCAAAAAACAAATTCTAATATAAATGTCGTAATACATGTATTATCATTCATTATTTATTCTAGCTATACTTATTGGATGTAACCTATTTTCCCGTGTTATATAATGGAAGTTTAATACAAACTCTGAGAATTTTTTCAATATTTTTCTTAGGTTTTTTTTAGTATAGACTATTTTTTATCTTCATTAATGAAAGATATCGTATTACATGTATTATTTATATTGTTTTTCTTTATACACACGTAAATGATTAAATATTATAGTTTAAATATTTTGATACAATCATATTTAATCTTCTTGAATTATTTATATTATTTGATATTATCATCCCGTACAACACACGTGTGAAATAACTAGTTGCAATAAAAGTATTTACTCTATTCTTTGTATAGTTAAGTTGAATTTGACTCACCTTTCCATCTTCACGATCCTTGTTTTGTATTAAAGAAAAGAATAAATGCAATAAAACTTGGGTTTGCAAAAATTTATTTACCCAAACCAAAAAATAAAAAGTAAAAAAATCTATTTATGATATATTTACAACTTACATACTTTATTTCTAAAATTTACATTTTCCACATCGTATTTTATTTAATGGAATCAAATATTACCTTTTGCCAAATAAAAATAGAAAACAAATTATAAAAATTCTATTATAAATTAAAGGGACTAAGCTCTCATTTATTGAAACTAACAAATCACACCCTAAATACTATATTATGTAACGCTTTAGATATTAATTGTTTAATTAGAAAAAAATAAAACTAATAAATTTTATAACATAAAAATTATCATTTATCAAAGGGAAAAAGAGCAGTTAAGAAGATTTATAAGGTTCTAGTAATTAAAAATTTAATATTTTCAGTATACTTTTAGTATATTTGTACGGCAACTTTTTTCTTGGTTCTCATTGCATTTTTATCTCAACTTTCTATTAATAAATAATTATTCCTTTAATAACTTTTCTTGTTGTAAAATTTTATTAATCTACTTTAAATTAATGAGAATACCTGGCCATGCCATTTGATTTTCTTTATAACCTTTTTACCCATTTTTAAATATTTAGAGCTCTTTTACAATCAAAATTTTATGTAGAAAATGTTATCAAAATTATTATGTGATAATTAATGGGAGATTAAAGGAAAAATGATAGAAAATTTGAAGATATAAATGTGACAATTAGTAAAAATTAAAGTCATTTAAAGTAAATAAGATATAGTGTTGTTAGTAAAAAAAGACTTGGTGTCTGTACAACCACCCTATTTCAATAAATAACAACAGTAAAAATCACCCTATTTTAGGTATTTACTTGTACCATTTCACAATATTTGTCTTTTTTTTTTAAATGTGTTTTTATCTTTCTTGCTATTTGCATATCTTTCTTTCAACAATAAAATTTCAAGAAACAAAAGAGTAAAATTATTTGTTTAAAAAATATAAATTTTCATAAATATAACGATAAAAATGCCTTATCTTTTTTTTATATATAATATTTCATCAATTGTATATATAGCTAATTTTAAAAATATATGTCGAAATAAGAAAAGAAAAGAAAAATTTAATAAAAGAATTGGTAACGAATATTTTAAAGAAATAATGAAATGATCTGTCTATGGGGATTAGCCAATTCCCATCAAAACATCGAGTTAACGTGAGTATTTCTAGCATTATTATTGACTTGTTTATTTACTTTGCATTGAACTTTATTTGGATGTAATTCTACATGCGTCTATACTGCTTATAATGCAAATTGTATTTGTACTAAAAAAATGTTTAAATGACGATCTCTTCCCTAGTGGGAAAGAGAATTGTATCTCCTCCCCAACTCTAATGTTCAGTGTTCAATAACATTTCCTGTCAGCCTCTTAGACTCACATTGCATCCACTGGAAAATTCAATTCACACACACACACATAGACATGCACAAGTCACAAATAAGAGTATTTTTGTCTCCTGTTTGATGCTTATTATTCGATCAAGTTTGGGGAAATATATATATTAATTAAATCAAAGGAGCTGCGGTACTTTTATACCGCAGTTTTTCCTCAAAAACTCTTTTAGTAGGGTTATTTTAGATATTTCGTTTTATATTGTGGTAATCTGTGTGGTATTTTGGATATTTTAATTCTTTTAAAAAATTTTTTATTCACTTTTACATTATCCATTCACTAGTTTGAAATAATGTTCGCTATCTAAATTTAATAACTATTAGATAATTATCATAATTTAATTATCACCATTTTGATTATCTAGTTGTCTAACATATTTTTAACTTCGTAGTTTATAATTAATAGAAATTAAACATATTTCTCCGTACAAATGAATATTAATAATTACGACTATTTTATTTGTGACCGTTTTTATGTATTATTAATTTATATAATCTTCATACTATCTGACTTTGTTAGTTTCGAATAAGAAATATTTTCAGAGTATATGGCACCGCCTAATTAGCAATTATTTCGTATAGTGCAACTTATCTAAATTAGTGTAAAAAAATAAAATAATATTTATTTGCACGAACGATAACAATTGAGTTAAAATTTGTTGTAAACTATAATTACTTTAAGATGACAAGAAAAAAATTACATTATTATTTGATTGATTTTAAAAATTAATTATTCCTTATTGGGTAATGTAACACTATAAATTTTCAGCATACAAAAAAATTTATACAATTTGATATTATTTATTTGTTAAAATAATTTGATGTGTATTCTTCCTGTGCAACGCACGGGTGTGAATCTAGTTATAATAAGAGAGAGGTAGAGTGTGTATTGAAAATATAAAAATGTTTGAATTATGTGGTTGTAATTGAGCAGTTGTCAAATTAATTATCAAATCAGTGGTAGATAAAGTTATAAATTGAGGAAATAATGGGTATCAAACAAGCACTAAATATATATTTTTTTTCTTTTTCAATTTTGTGATAAAAGACGTCTCTTGTTGTTATTAAATAAAATATAATGTGTAAATTGTAAATTTTTAAAATAAGATCTGCAAATTATAAATATACCCCAAACATGAGATTTTTTTTTTTAAAATTTCCCTTTAAGAGAATATTTTTTTTGGATGGGTTAGATAAGTTATTAATTGTTTGCAAAATGAGAAAAAAAAAGATAAGTTATTAGTCGACTATAAATGAGATTATTTATTAGTTCCTATAATATAATAATTTTTTATTATTCTTGTATTTTTTTTTTACCATTATTCTTGTATAACTTACATTAATCAACACTGTAATGGCAATTTAAAAAAAAAAAAAAACACTGTATTGCATGTCGAATCTTTTTTCCTCTTTTTAAATAAAGAAGAAAAACATTGAATGCCTTGAAATCCAAACTTTGACATGTAAGGACGCAAAAAAGGACGGGGTTTATGATCGCATATCAACAAAAATAGTCTCTCGCCATATGTCTAGTGGGTTATCATGTCATATGTATATATGATTTGAGATTATTAGACAAGTTCTATGTGAATTGACTCACTTCAAGACAATTCCACGTGATTTATTCAATAATCTACCACAATGTGTGTATGTAGCAGAATAATCCCGCTAGACGTATGGTGAGAGAACGAAACTGCACGTATGAAGGACAATTTACAATTTAAATATAATTCTATTTTGCTAACTATTTTCGTAAAAGAGGTGCTTCAAGTTATTGTAATCTTGAGTAATTATTACTTTTGTTAACAATGAAAAACTAATTTGTTTACTGCATAAATTTAAGCGAAACTCTACTCTATGTATACTTTGAAAAAAGAAATGAATTGAAAACAAAAGAAAAAGGCCGAGTAAAGTTATGGAGTATGAATTAACTGGTCATCATTTTATATATTTGATAGGTTATGAAAGATGGGGTCAAGGGTAGTATGAGTGGAAAAGGACTTGACCTCTCATTAGAGTGATCTTGGTTCGAATCTCCACTATCCCTTCTCCCATCCCCTTTGTAATTAAAATAAAAAAATGGGTTCACACTATATGATCATGTAGTCTCACAGTGTATAACACATATAATGTCATAACTAATAACTAGACTCAGATTGTTAGTGTATTACATTGGTAATTAATCGTGTCAGATTTGAAAGAACTAAGCAAATATTTATTTATTTGAGTTCTCGTTGTAAAAAGGATAATTATATAATTGAAAAATCAGGGAACAGAACAAACAACGGCGACTACGAAGTGGAGAAGCACCGCTTGATGATGCCAGTTGAGTGGTGCAGAAATTGGCCGGCAAATAAGTGAAGCGGCGCACATTACACACAACCACCCAACGTCCCAACCCAACACATTTCAAAAAATTTCCAGAAGTCATTCCTTCATCCGTCTAACTTTTGAAAAATTGCAATCCCACCCCGAAATTCAAATTGCACCCAAATTTTAGAGATCAAAGCAAAAAATCAAATACCCACCCCAAGTTCACCCACTAATGACGATGGATAGGGAGAAGGAGAGAGAGATGGAGCTGGAGAGCGCGATGTACACCAATTGCTTGCTACTTGGGTTGGATCCTGCAATAATCGGGATCGGTTCCAATAACGGGACTCCTCGGGCTGGACTGTTTCGCCATTCCAACCCGAAATTGGGGGAGCAGCTTCTCTACTTTATCCTGTCCTCTCTTCGTGGTCCCGTTCAATCTGCCAAAGTACACACCCAGTTTTAACAGATTCATATGTCTATGTATAATTTCCTTTGCGAGGGTTTATTGTTTGGGGAGTTCTTAAAATATCTGTTGGCATTTGGATCTTACAGGACTTTGATAAGGTGTGGCCGATTTTTGATTCCGCTCAGTCTCGCGATTTTCGCAAGGTACTTCTGTATTGATTTATTGACTTCCTCAGATGTATAACTTGGATAAACTAAACTTTGGTTTTTATTGGGAATGTTAAGGTTGTGCAAGGAATTATTAGCGAGCTTGAATCGCAAGGGGCGTTACCGAGGAGCAATTCAAGGGTTTCATCACTTGCCACTTGCTGTGGACCTAGGTCAGTATGCGAGAAATCTTGTTTATTTATGATTTGATTAAATCGTAGTCTCAGCTGCTATATTGTAAAAATTGTGTTTCAATTGATATATTTGTACCCAGATAGCAATTGGACTATAGTAGAATAGCAATGTCGCCATGATCTTTTAGGACAACTGTTGTTTTGGAATTTTCACCAGTTCCAATGTGGTGAAGCAGGAATATATGCTTGGATGTTAATTAGTAGATACACCCAATCAGCTATTCTGCTGTGCGTTAACAGATAAATTGCAACCAGCAATTACATGTATGAATACAGTTTTTCCGGAGTGCTTGTGGAGACGCCTTTGATTATTTAAGGGGTTGAAAGAATCCCATTATTGATTTAGGACACACTAAATCATTCTACGTTAAGCATGGGGAATTTAATATGGTTAAAGCTCCACAGCATGTATTAGTTTCCCGAAAATGTTTCCATTTAATAATAGTTACAGAGTTCCTGGTTTCTCTTGTTTCATTTGCATACATAGTTCGGCAGGATTTGTGAACATATGGATATTGAGATATAAAATCTGGTTACATGTTTCAACAAGTTTTATGATGCATTTCAATCTTTTGTGGATATAACTACTTTCTTCTATATCTCTTGCTGGTACTTCAACTCTATTCTGCTTAATCAGAAAAATCTTGGATTTCACATCGCTAAAGGCTACATATTATGCAATGATGGTCAAGAATTAACTTAGATACAGTGATTCTGACATTTTCTGTTGCAACAGGAGTATATATCACTAATTTCCTTCCACAGGCAGCGTCTTTGCTTGTTTGGTCTTTTACAACAACCTTTTTACCACACCACCTTCCAGTGATGATATTTCAAGCATTTACAAGTTTTTATTTTGCTTGAGCGCTCCATTTGTCATTTGTATTGGAAGGGCATTTTGTTCTCAAGGAATTTATTAGCACTTTCCATGTTGGAGGCATAATATTTTTGCTATTCATTTCTCTTTATCATGTTTCTGTGTAAATTTTCCTGCTTCATGAATAGTTGGAAGTATAACTGTATGAATCTCATGCTGCTTGTAATCTGGTGGCTACTTTCTATTACTCCACAAATAAAGTTCTTGCGCTAAATGCAGATTCGTTGAACTTCTGTGGCAACTTTCTCTACATGCTTTGCGAGAAGTTCACCGGAGGACATTTACATCTGATGTATCATCCAACCCTCTTCCTGCTCCATTGACAGATGTAGCTTTCTCTCATGCAGCTACGTTACTTCCTATAACTAAG
>CAVNYN010240786.1:7392-41768 GCA_963692815.1 Nyctanthes arbor-tristis | reverse complement strand
ATCCAAAACACGTATCGGTGGAGATGAGTAATGGGGTCGGTTTCATCATAGTATTTAGAGGTGAACATCTCTAATCAAACACCTTAAATAGATAATTCACTCGTAACGATTTCATAATTGTTATAATGATTTGAATATTATTGAGTGAATATCATCCTTAAAGTAACATTTAAACATCTAAGTTATACTGACTAATTATAAATATTTCTTAATGTGTTGTGAGTAGTATTGACTAACATTTAGAGATGAACGCCTCTAATCAAAGACCTAAAACTGATAATTAATTGATGACGATTTCATTATCGTTATAACGATTTGAATATTATTGAGTGAATACTGTCATTAAATTAAAATTTGAACTTCCAAGTCATACTGACAAGAGAGAAGTATTTTTAATGCGTTGTGAATCGTATTGACTATTATTTATAGATGAACGCTTCCAATCAGACACTTAAAAATGATAATTAACTCATAACAATTTCGTAATTGTTATAGCGATTTGAATATTATTGAATGAATAGTTTCATTAAATTAAAATTTGAACTTATAAGTTATATTGACAAATTATAAAAATTTCTTAATGTGTTGTGAGTGGTATTGAGAAGTATTTAGAGATGAACACCTCTAATCAAACACTTTAAATGGATAATTAACTCATAATGATTTCATAATCGTTATAACGATTTGAATATTATTGGGTGAATAGCCTAGTTAAATTAAAATTTCAACTTTTAAGTTATACTGACAAATTATCAACCTTTCTTAATGTGTTTTGAGTGGTATTTACTAGTATTAAGAGATGTATATCTCCAATCAAAAGGCTAAAATTGATAATTAACTTATAATGATATCGCTATTGTTACGACGATTTGAATATTACTAAGTAAATAGCGTCGTTAAATTAAAATATGAATATCTAAGTTATACTGACAAGTTATATAAACATTTCTTAGCATATTGTGAGTCGTATTGACTAGTATTTAGAGATGAACACCTCCAGTCAAACACCTAAAAGCGGGAATTAACTTATAATGATTTCGTAATTGTTATAACTATTTGAATATTATTGAGTGAATATTAACATTAAATTAAAACTTGAACTTTTAAGTTATGCTGACAAATTATAAACATTTCTTAACGTGTTGTGAGTCGTACGTGTTGACTAATATTTAAAGATGTACACCTCTAATTTACTCGTAACCATTTCATAATCATTATAACGATTTTTATATTATTGAATGAACGACGTCCTTAAAGTAAAATTTGAACATCTAAGTTATATTGATTAATTATAAACATTTCTTAATATGTTGTGAGTGGTATTGACTAGTATTTAGAGATGAACACCTCTAATCAAGCACATGAAATTGATAATTAACTCACAACTATTTCGTAATCGTTATAACAGTTTGAATATTATTGAATGAATAATGTCATTAAATTAAAATTTGAACTTCTAAGTTATATTGACAAGAAAAAAGTCTTTCTTAACCTGTTTTGAGTGGTCTTGTAACATCCCGCAAAATTTTAATAACAAACTAAACAATGTGGCCGTTATTTTGATAATGATGGGGAATTACTTGAATTACATCAATTGTAAGGTTACAATATTATCACTCAAATGAACACCGAGAATTAGAATATGACAGCGTGATCGAATTGAATTGCATCGTTTGTATGGTTGCAAGATTGTCACCAAAATGAGTGCCAAGTATTAAGAAGTGGTTATTGACAACATGATCGATCTTTTGACGATGAATTGGATAACCACGTGAGTTTGAATCAACTATGTTACAAGATTCAAAGATTGTCACTCGAGTGATGCCTAAAAACAAGAACGTGGTCATCAGTTAATATGACTAGAAGTTTAACCACCTATTGAAAAACCTCATTAAGTGGAAGGACCTCAAGAAATGTGGATCAAAGTACAATTATTTAATTATAAGACAACACAAAGTATATGGACTACTCGAGCAATAAATGAGTGAACCTCATTTCGCCACACTGCCTCTTAAAACATACGGTCTCAAATCGCGCCACTTGTCGCATTCCAATTGGCGGAACTCAAAGACTAATTAAAAACAACTAAATCCGGACGACTATAAATAGAGGAAAGGAATGAAGATTTCACCAAAAACTCCCAAAAAATCTAGTAAGGCATTTGCATTGTCTTCTCTCAAAACTATCCTAAGACACTTGCCTACTTGCCATATTTCTTACTGGATTCAAGATCTTCATTCTCTCTCTCTCTTCATATCCATACTTGTCAAGGGCAATTGTCTTGCCTCTTATGAATCTCAAGCCCTTCATAAAGAAAATTCGTCCAAATGTAGTAAGGTGAGAAAAACAACTCTTAAAATTTATCAAACACTTAGTTTTACACTTAGAAAAGACCTTTCTTCATATACATATATATATATATATATAAGGAATCCAACTTGAAACACCACTTTGAATAAGAAAAATAAAGGTTTTGAAGGCACTTGTCAACAACTCAAAGAACCTTTGGGAAAATCAAGTTAAATAGGTAAGTACCTAATGTTTTGATTCCCTTTTAGCATTCTTGAAGTTTTGATAAGAAAAATATGTTTTAATTGAATGAAATGAACATGGATTTTGATGTATTGTAAAGAAAGATTGAATTATTGCATTTAGATCACTAGTTAATACCTACCGATCTTGTCTTTACTTTTGTTTTGTTCCATACTAAGAGTCATCTAATGATACTGAGATGGGTGATAATTAGTATGGTATTTACTTTGTATTTGTATTGCTCTCTATGGAAATTTCGGTAGGGGTCAATCGGGATTTGAATGGGATCCACTTGAATGTACATGGCCATGATTAAATTGATACTGAATGATATGAACTTTGCGCCTGCTACGGGTAGTAGTTTAACTGGTAATAGTGCCATCTTGTGTATTCAAAAGCTTTGTGCCTTCCATGATTTTTTTGAAAAAGGAATTTCTCAACGAAAGGTGAACTAAAAGATTTTGTTACTCATTAAATACTTTGTACTCACTCCCATTTTTCTATCATTTTATAGGTAAATGAAGGCATGATATTTGAGAAGCATGCCATGGGTTTTGCATGTAGTAGAAACCAGTCTTTGAAACTACTACGAGAATGCATTTTATAGCTAAGAATAATTTATGAGTTTCATACCTTTTGTGTTAATAAGTATGCTCACTTTTCTGTAAATATACATATTTTTGTGGCTTAAGATATGAAAAACAAGATAAATATGTAGTTTTGTATTGATTGGAAACTTACCTTTCAGTATAAAGGCTTCACAATAGTTTATTTCGACTAAGTTAATCAATGAAATATACCAATTAATATAACTTGTTGTATCTTTTACATTTTATTGAAAAACTAGTTGTAATGATTCTTTAAAACTAAACAACTTGTTAGTTTAAGTAAACAGCCTTATGAAATGTTAAACCATAAGGCAAGAATAACTTGATTGTTTTGTACGTCTCGTCCTTACTATTCGCATAGAAGCTTCCGCTCCTGAATGTGTTAACCAATATAAGATATTCAAGAGAATAATTGAACATTAGCAGGGGCGTGACATGTATTGACTAGTATTTAGAGATGAAAATTTCTAATTAAATACCTAAAATTGATAATTCACTCACAACGATTTCATAATCGTTATAACGATTTGAATATTATTAAGTGAACAACGTCGTTAAATTATGTTTGAACATTTAAGTTATACTGACAAATTATAAATATTTGTTAACGTATTGTGAGTCGTATTGACTAGTATTTAGAGATAAACACCACTAATCAAATATCTAAAATTGATAATTAACTGATAACGATTTCATGGTCTTTATAACGATTTGAATATCATTGAGTGAATAGTGTTCATTAAAGTGAAATTTGAACTTCTAATTTATATTGACAAGACAAAAGTATTTCTTATTGTATTTTGAATCGTATTGACTAATATTTAGAGATGAACACCATCAAATAGATAAAAGCGATAATTCACTCGTAACGATTTAGTAATCATTATAACAATTTGAATATTATTGATTGAATAGTCTCGTTAAATTAAAATTTGAACATCTAAGTTATACTGACAAATTATAAACATTTCTTAATGTGTGGTGAGTGGTATTGACTAATATTTAGAGATGAACACCTCTAATGAAATAGCTAAAATGGATAATAGTAACTCCTAACAATTTCATAATTGTTATAACGATTTGAATATTATTGAGTGAATAATCTCGTTAAATTAAAATTTGAACTTCTAAGTTATACTGACAAATTATAAACAAATTTCTTAATGTGTTTTAAGTGGTTTTCACTAGTATTTAAAGATGAATACCTCTAATCAAACACCTAAAATAGATAATTAACTCATAACGATTTCGTAATCGTTATAACGATTTAAATATTATTGAGTGAATAACATCGTTTAATTAAAATTTAAACATCTAAGTTGTGCTGACGAATTATAAATATTTCTTAATGTGTTGAGAGTGGTATTAACTAGTATTTAAAGATAAACGCATCTAATCAAACATCTAAAATTGATAATTAACTGATAACGATTTCGTTATCGTTATAACGATTTGAATATTATTGAGTGAATAATGTCATTACATTAAAATTTAAACTTCTAAGTTATATTGATACGTTAGAAGTATTTTTTTAATATGTTGTGAGTTATATTGACTAGTATTTAGTGATGAACAGCTCCAATCAAACACCTAAAAGTAATAATTAACTCATAACGATTTCGTAATCGTTATAACGATTTGAATATTATTGAATGAATGTTGTTGTTAAATTAAAATTTGAACTTCTAAGTTATACTGACAAATTACAAACATTTCTTAACTTGTTATGAGTCATATTGACTAGTATTTAGAGGTGAACACCTTTAATACAAATACCTATTTCACTCGTAACGATTTCGTAATCGTTATAACGATTTGAATATTATTGAGTGAATAATATCGTTAAAGTACAAGTTGAACATCTAAGTTATACTAACAAATTAGAAATATTTCTTAATGTGTTGTGAGTGGTATTGACTATTAGTTAGAGATGAACGCCTCTAATCAAACACCCAAAATTGATAATTAACTGATAACGATTTTGTTATCGTAATAACGATTTGAATATTATTGAGTAAATAATGTCACTAAATTAAAATTTGAACTTCTAAATTATACTGACTATGTATTTCACTAGCACCAATCATCTAATCCCTGAGAATATTTGAATTCAAAAGCATAAAAAATAACTAAAGATGTGTGTAATTCTTTTATACATCGTTATCATAATGACCAAATTATGTCAAATACAAAATCAGGCAATGTTACAGAATGAATTCACTCCTTTCTAAGTTAATAATTCGCAACATTATCTCCTAGAGAAGAGTATTTTTAAAAAAGAGTCAGTAATTCAACCATATAGGACATTGTCCACGCAAATAATTCAGAATAAAAGATAAGAATATTAAAGGCAAAACCTTCTAGAATTCATGGCTACAGAGTAAGTATCTGGAGATTACTTTTCCGCAATAAAGCCTTGTCACAGCTCACCGTTTATAAATCTGCATCTAACAGATTATAAATAAACATTAGAACACACATCAGTACAATCACAAATACTAAAATTTGTAGGACCATAAACTGGACACTATGATAGAAACTGCAGATCTGATTGAGCCTTTGGAATTGGCTAAGCAACTCAACTTACGAGAATATATAGTGTGTTTATGTCTAATTTCTTAAAATACTACAACCAACTCATTTAATTTCCAGATGATGTCATTTTAGACTAATTGATCAATCAATGATAGCCACATGAAACATCAAGAAAACTTAGTGATCTTAACAAATAGAAATAAGACGTGTGTGCTAGAGCTTCAACTAAACAATCAGCTGGTGCTCTCTGTATTGACTTGTCACCTCTCTATCTACTTCAAGTAGCTCAAATTTTTTGGTACAGTAAAATATCTGATGTTGTGTCATGTAAAATTTTAGTTTCTTTTAATTTCGATCTTGATTCAATAGGTGTCTTGAAATGTTTATACCCGAACTCAGACTTGGAAGCTTCCGCATTTAATTCTTCCAACAAATTTCTTTATAACTAACAACCGAAGGCTTAAACTAAATGGTAATTAGATCACGATTATATTTTTGAGTGAAACCGTTGAAATTCGGGCCTTCTATTAAGCAAGCCTGTTATTATCATTCATTCTTCACTTCTTGCTAACTTTCGGAAAATTTGAAGTTTGATTTTGTGACTTTATTCTCCCATCATGATGCTATGTGCATTTGTTGTATATTTGTCAGTGAAGAATAATGAGACACTGCACCAAATGATTACTGTTAGTTAGAGTCAATTGGTTCATGTTAATGAATGTTAGCTCATAGTTTTTGTTCAATGTTTTTTGGAACTTCTGAATACAAGAGACTTATACATGCCGAAATATCTATCTAGAAGAGATGTCTGAACATGTTTCTCTTTTCTTATAAGTTGCAAATGTTTATTTGATGCTACAGGAAGGGTTACTTCTTGAAAATGAGCAACTTATATTAAACTTTGATTAGTAAAAGAATTTTATTCTAGAAATTACTTGTAACCTTGTAACTCTTAACTTGATGAAGCACACTTTGGATAAGTTTCTTATGAATATAGAATAATTGCAATCATGTAAGGTTTCATTTGCGTTCTATATTATAATGAAGTTAATACCTTAATTTTTATCTTTTGGTCTATAACCCAATGATGAACTGAATCTTGAGATCGTTTTTCCTCTTGCTTAAGTGTATTTTATGTGGTTATACAAAAAAACATTAAATTATTTGAAAGAATCAACTTTGTAATAATTTTATCAAGTTTGCTAATATTTGTTTGGTTTCATATTCTTTGAAGGTGCTTAATTTGAAAAGCTTGATCAAAATTATAGGAAAGGTGCTAATCAAGAGTTTAAAGGTAACTTTTTGCTTTCATTTGATGCTGTATGAAACAATTTGTGTTTTTTATTAAAATTATGAGTTTCTCATATATTTTTAATTTCACCGTGTTCCGAAATCAAATTTGTCTATTGATAGTTGTTTTTTTTTTCCCTTTTTTCTTGCTTCAAAAGGTTCAAGTGGTCATAACCGCTTAACATACTTTTATTGATCGTTGGATTAAAACATGACACCAAAATGAGCTATTACGGTGTCTTCTAATAATAACATAGCAGATACTTTTGAGCCAATGCAGCGAAGATCTCGTCAATCTATTGTACCACTAGGTATGAATTTTAGTTTCTTTTATCAATGTTTTTTCCTTCTAAATATTTATTGATTTAGAATTTTTTTTATTATAAAGCAATGAAATTGATTCATGTTGTATATGTCACCTTTTTTTTTTTTTTTTTTTTTGCAAGTTAACATTTTTGCATATTTTCCTTGTAAGAAATTACTACAAAAATATAGGATTTGTTACCATTAAATTAATTAAGAATAGATATGTTTTCATTTACTCAATTGTATAAATTTAGACTAGACTATATCTTGTACACCATGCACGTGTAAATATACATCCAGTTTCCACAAATTCTAGTGCAATATGCATATATAATCAACTTTTCATGATTAGTTAATTTGGTTGTCCCTTATTACTTATATATATTGGCTATGTTAATGTTTCAACATTATTTTCTACTAACTAAACTACTGAATTATAATAAACTATCCATGCGGATTCTAGCAAAAAATGAAACAAAATACGTGCAACACTCGTGCGCTAACTAGTATATAGATATATAGATTTGCATTTTAAAATGTACGTTAGATTATCAATCTTTCAATTTCTATACATAATTTTGTTCCCATTTGTTTTTTCAACCTCCAGAACTTAATATTTCATTTATTGTCATGTTACCTTCCTTTTAGCACATTATGTCCTCAATATTTCAATTTCTATCGTTAATTCTTATAAAAATTACTATTGTAATGATATTTATTTTGTGATTTTATTTCTATTTTCACACATAATAACAAATAGTTTACAAGAGAAGGGGTTTGTAAGTACAATGATGATGATGTCTAATATACTTATGTGATCTATCTATTGTATTGAGTTAGCGATTATAATAAATTGTGGATTTTGGTTCATTTAAGTACGTAGTTGATATATTTGTTGTATTTGTTACCCTATCTACTATTATTATTATTACTACTACTACTACAACAACATTAGTCCAAGAGGATTGTAGGGGGTGTACAATTTTTATTAGATTATCGCTGATTATATTATTATCTACATTCGATGTTAAGGAGAATTTCAATATATATATATATATATATATTACACATATACTTATTTAATTTCTTGTTAAAAAAAATCTTCCCGTTCAACGTACGGATGAATAACCAATTACAATTATACTCTTAATTCTTTAAATAAAAAAAAATTTAAACAACAATAAAAAATGAGAAATCCACCCACTCAGCCGCCAACCCATCACAGCGCCAACTACAACGGTTGGAAATAACATCATTCAAGTTTAATGTTTTGATATCATATATATAAGTTTTCCTTGAACAATAAACGTAAAACTTAGATTTAAAAAAAAAAAAAAAGAATAGAATTTTACGGATACGGCAACCGACGATTACCACACAAATGTACCACAATCCTCACCGCAAACAAATGGGTGGAAAAAACACTAATCACTTAATTCCCTTTACTAACAATAATAAAAATAATATTATATAGATTATGTTCGATGAACAAAATATTTATGTCTGCGGGAATAAAAATTTTATTTGTTATATTTAACTTAGCTAATTAAAAGTATAGTATTTTGCTGTCTTGTCACGAATTTTTATTATTGGAAAGGTATTGTTACTTGTCAAAATTGGAAAAAGAAAATTACCAATCAATTTGCATATTATTTTGCTAGCCAGTCAATAGTACCCAAAAAAAAAAAAGGACGCGTTATTCTATTGCCATTTTTTTTTAATCACTACACTCAACTAATTAACACTTTATTGGTTGTAAAAAAAAAAAAATAGTTATCCCATTATTCATAATAAATAAAAAAATATATTGAGACATAATTCGAGAAACATAAAGGGTAATTTTCAACTAATGTCCCTAACCTTTCAACAAAGTTGAGTTTACATCCTTAACCTTTGATTTTAGTCCTGGGGGTCCTAACCTTTTAAAAATGTTACACTTAAAGTCCCTGTGACGGAAACTGTCAATTCCACCGTTATTGGGGTATTTTCATAAAATAAGATCGGAAGAGCGATTTTAATATTAAAAAAAGATTGAGGTGGAGGGGGAGACTCCCCTCCTTTTGGCTGCCATTTTTTCCTCGAAAATGGCAATACAGGAGGGAGTCTCCCCCCTTTGGCAGCCAAAAGGGGGAGCCTCCCCCTTGTGCTGTCGGGAATAGCAGCACTTTTACAGTCATTTTCGGCAATTTTTGGTTGCCAGAAATGGCAAGCCAAAGGGGGGAGACTCCCCGTTTTTAGTTGCCGGAAATGGCAGCCAAGGTGTCTTCCCCCTACCTTTTTCTTTTTTTTTTTAATATTAAAATATTTGTTTTTTTTTTTTGTATTTTATCAAAATACCCCTAATTTTAACGATGGAATTGACGGTTTCCGTCATAGGGACTTTAAGTGTAACACTTTTAAAAGGTTAGATACCCCAAGAATAAAATCAAAGGTTGGGGATGGAAACTCAACTTTGTTGAAAGGTTGGGGACATTAGCTGAAAATTACCCAAACATAAAAGTGAGAAAATTTAATGTCCAATGCAAACAACCCCTATTATCTAAAGCAATAGTAGTTGTGCATAGCATCAACAAGCTCATCTACCAAATTGAACTCGGCACCATTAAAATGGTGGCTGCCACAATGTCTGTACACCTGGCCATGACCAATTTCTACCATCCATCGAAAACTAGGGGTGGGTTTCGGAAACGGAGAGTTGTCCACCAATACCATGGAGTTCGGTGCTGTGAGGTAGGTGTTGGGGTAGCGGCGGAGGAGAAGAGGAAGGCAGTAGTGAAGAATGGAAACGATTCACTTGAAATATGCAGAGTCCTTAATGGGATGTGGCAAACCAGTGGCGGATGGGGCAGAATTGACCGAGACTACGCCGTTGAAGCTATGCTCAAGTATGCTGACGCCGGTCTCTCCACCTTCGACATGGCTGACCACTGTGCGTAATTTTACTCCGATACCCCTCTTCCCTCAAAAAATCTTCTTCTTTTATGTATCCGCGCCGCTGCATGTTTGGTCTAGCTTAAAAGTAGTCAAAATATCACCTTTTCGTTCACTTGATGCCAAAGAAGCTCCCAAACAAATATAAGGGCAAAAATGTCAGCTAAAATTCAGACGGGTGGGAGAGAATACAAGGCTAACACACAAGAACTGAGGATAAAACTACCATTTTTAGCTCTCATTTTGTCAATGGCAATTAAGCCATTCATTTAGCCAATTCACTTTCAACTTAATTAAGATAAACGGGAATTCTGATAGAGTAATTGAGTCAAGAAAGTCTTTTGCAAGGCCATTTCAGTGTGTGTTAACAGAGGATAAGCGAAGAGTGGAAGTCAAGAATGGTAAAGATTCATTGGACATTTGCAGAGTAGTTAATGGGATGTGGCAGAGTAGTGGTGGATGGGGCAGAATTGACCGGGACAGTGCAGTCGATGCTATGCTTCAATACGCGGATTCTGGGCTTAACACTTTTGACTTAGCTGATATACGTAAAGCTCATTATAATAGCTACATTGTGTTCATCATTTTATCAGTGCTTCTTCAGAAACATATTTCTTTGGAAATTCAAAAGCAAGCTATTGATGGTTGTTATGAGCTATTGATGGTTGTTATGAGTATATAGATTCTTGATATGCCTAGTGTGTAACACAACATGTTATAAAATGGCTTGCTTGTGTACATGAGATTTTATGTGTGTCGTTGACTGGTGCATCTTCCGCAGATGGACCTGCAGAAGATCTTTATGGTATATTTATTAATAGAGTACGTCGAGAGCGCCCACCAGAGTATCTGGAAAACGTTAGGGGGTGAGTGCAGATATTATCGTGTCTCAGATTTTTTTTAATTACTTTTCAAATTGTCAGTTTGCAATAGCTTTGTTTTAGAAGTCATTTTAAATGTAGGATTTCAAAACAAAACAAAGTCTCCTAGCATTAAGGTGCACTTGAGCTATGTAGGAATTACAAGGATTAATTTCCATTTCGGTTTTATGAGTTATCTTTAGTTCTTTATTTTCTTTCTGTGCAGTCTTACCAAATGGGTGCCACCACCTGTCAAGATGACTAGTAGCTTTGTTCGTGAGAGCATAGACGTTTCACGGAGGAGGATGGATGTTACGTCTTTGGACATGCTTCAATTTCACTGGTAGGAAGTCCCTTTTGTACCCCTTCTTGTACATACTGAGTTAACATGTGTTATAAATTGATGGAACTTTCATAAAGGACAAGACATAGAGAATGTATATAGAGGATCTTTTAACAAGTAACTAGTGGGCAGCGATGGAAAGTGAATGTAGTCCTTCCTCTCTACATTGGTCTTATTTTAACTATTCTACTTAACTTTTGAAAAGCTCATTCTCTTATGATTCCTCTTCATTTTGCCTTGCTTAGGTGGGACTACTCTAATCCCGGTTACCTTGATGCACTGAAACACCTAACTGATTTGAAAGAAGAAGGTTTGTTTGCATTCATTTATCATCACACATATCCTTATCTAAGCCGAATTTCTTGATTACACCAGATTACTTCAGTGATTGGCATGCAGGTAAGATTAAGACTGTGGCATTAACTAACTTTGATACGGAGCGGTTACAAAAAATCCTGGAAAATGGGATTCCTGTTGTTAGCAACCAGGTAACGAAATTAAGTATTTGGTTCTTCCTCAACTTTTTCTATGTAATTAGAAATCCCATTTAACATAAATGCTCTTGATTTCTTCAGGTGCAACATTCAATTGTTGACACGCGTCCTCAACAGAAAATGGCAGAGTTGTGCCGACTCACTGGAGTTAAACTTATAACGTCTCTCTCTCTCTCTCTCTCTCTCTCTCACACACACACACACACAGACAGTTTTTTAACATTTAGGACTCTTTAATGTTCTTGTTTATTAACAATGCCAGTTCGTCAACTTACTGATGTGAGTTTTCCTTTGTAAGCTTAGCGTGAAAATTTGCATTATCGTCTGTAGTATAATACATTGAAAACATTTTGTATGCTCACTTGACATTTTTTGTTTCTCAGATTGCCTGCAAATCCCATATTACTTTCATGTGCAGGTACGGAACAGTGATGGGTGGACTATTATCTGAAAAGTTCCTGGATACAAATTTGTCTATTCCTTTTGCTGGTCCTCCACTAAATACGCCTTCACTGCAGAAGTACAAAAGGGTATGTCTGCTAAATAAGTCACATCTAATTGGAAATGATGTTAACATTTGTTGCTTTATTCAAATAGAATTGCTTAGGAAACAAAAATCTCACAAAGTTTCAAAGCATTTAAATCACAAAAATGAAAGAGATAACACCGTGAATGAAGTAGAACCATAACTATAATAATCAATTAAATGAGTCGTAAATCACTTAGAAGCAGAATGTAATGAATTGGAGAGATGGGAAAATGAGGTAGAAAGTGGAAGCGAATCAGGTTGATGTGGAATAAAAAATTAATGTGGAATAAAAAATTAAGGAGGCAAAGTTAATTTATTCATTAATCAAGTCAGACTATTATAGTGCATAAATTACCGTATTTATGGCCACAAAAAGAGATATGAGTATTGCAATAGGTGCTAGGAGTTGAGCCATTTACGGCAAGAATGGTAAGACGTCTTGATAGCACTGCACACAAAAGGCTGGGAATAGTTTGGAAAACGAGTGGGATTTCAGATCATCTGATTCTAGCATGACTCTTTTAGTCCCTCTTCACTGTGAGGGTGATTTGGTTTGACTTGGAAAAAACTTTCTTTATAAATCAGTTTTTGAATCACTAGAGTTCCAGTAGAGATGTCGAAATTTTTACACTGTTGCCAGTCCAATTCCCAATCAGGAAAGAAGTCAAAATTCTGAAAGACTGACCATGCAGTTCAAAGTAAACCTACTTGATAGGTTTTTGAACTGATTAATCTTTTCAGAAACTGTTAAAACTGCATGGTAGAAGTACACCACACACCACATATGCGAACTGGAAATAATGGATCGAACCAAAGGACCATGACAAGATGCTCATGGCATTTTCTGTAGTTCAACCTCATGGATACACGTGTGTGTCTCTGTGGTTGGATTTACCATGAGTTGTGTTACATGGGATGAGAAGAGCTATGGATCCAGAATACCTCGTTTGAAAAAAAATGGGGTAGTGCAACTTAAAAAAATTGATTTTTGGGGATATGTAATGTCCTTGTAGGTGGAAGTGGATAACTAATTTATAGTAGTGGTAGATTGAGAAGATTGTGGAATTGAGTGAGAACCTTGGAACTGTTACTCTATTTTGAATCAATCATAGGGACATTTTCTTTTCAACAGATACTTTTATTGAAATGGCTTTGCTGTATTGGTAAATTATTAATGGATTCGTTCAAGAGTCTCCATAAGAAAATGACAATTGACACATGACTTGGCAATTGGGAATCTTTTGCTAAAGTTAAGTAGTTCGAGTCGTTGGTGTTTGTGATGTATTTGCCAAGAATTTGTCAAGTGAAATGCTGTCATTACTAGATACAGAATGAGAATCTGTGCAAAAATTCGTTGTCAACCTGGGAAGAAGGATGAAGATAAGATTGGAATGTGTCCCCTTTTTATACAATCCTTTATTTATTTTTGTTTATTACTTAAAGTAGGTATCTTTTCATAGTCTTTTAACTGTCAAAAGAATCACAAGAATCAACAATTCCTTGATCTCCCAACATCAATTTTTATGTTAATATATTCTTTTTCTCTAGAATTTCCCAAGTAATTTCGGTATCGGCATATACCTTTCTAATCAATAAACTGCACATGGATACTGTCAATTAATTGAACAGCAACAAGAAAGTTGTATTTCATGATCAACTAACAAGTTGTGTACCCAAAATGTGTGCAGATGGTTGATGCTTGGGGAGGATGGAGTATGTTCCAAGTTTTGCTGCAGACCCTGAATAAAGTAGCTTCAAAACATGGCGTCTCCATCCCGACAGTTGCTGTAAAATACGTCCTTGATCAGGTAAAACTCTTTCCACAGGCATATCACCCTTGGCATTGCCATTCTTGTCATCCCTTATTTACTTTAATCTGCTATTTGCGATATTGTAGCCAGCAGTGGCAGGATCGATGGTAGGTGTCCGGCTTGGTCTGTCAGAACATATTAAGGCCACAAACAGTGTCTTCTCTCTTACTCTTGATGAAGAAGATGTAAGCAGCATACAAGAAGTTTCCAAGAGAGGCAAAGATCTTCTAAGAATAATTGGCGACTGTGGAGATGAGTATCGGCGCTGATTGCATCGCTCAATCGTGTTAATTACCCAACTTAATATTTATAGCTCTGATGAATATCTCACTGTGATTGATTGACATATGTAAAAATTTTGAAACTCATATAGGGAAAACTCGTGATAGGCAAAGGCCAAAGGTGAACATAAAGATTATGCCTCGATAAATTATGTGTAATTCTATGTAGTGCTGCTAGTACTCAGCAAAGTCTTTTTTTTTTAAGCAATCAACACTGCCTACATGATATTAAATGATATAAGCTAATAAATCAAATGGGTCATGTGTATGCTTTTAAGTTTACTTATTACCATTTGTACCACATATGTTGCTAGGTGTGAACTGGTGCTATATAGTATTCTGAGGGGCGGATCCAAAGGATGCCACCTTGGTCCAGGGCACGGCCCAATTCTGTGCCTGGCCTAAGAAAAATTCAAAAAGAAAAAAAAATTTATTATTCTGTGCCTGGCCTAAGAAAAATTCAAAAAGAAAAAAAAAATTATTATCTTTGGGCTACGGGTAAACTAAATTGGGCTAGGGGTAAAGACATTAGGTTAGGGGCAAAGTAGCCCAAAAACACTTGCAACCTGACCCAATTGACTGAAAATTCCCAATTTTGTTTAGTGATGTCAGAAAAACCCAATCCGCTCCATAACCCGATAGATGACTGATCTGTTTGAGGAAAAAAATTCCCGATCTATAGATTGGAGGAGCAAATCATGGTAGATTTTGCTATCTGACACATGATACCGGATCGGATTGGATCGTGGTCGATCCGATCCGATCCATCTAATAATTATTAAAAAAATAAGTGAAAACATTTACCTTCACATTCAGTCAAGTGGTCAACACTCATTCTCGTTCACTCCACCACAACATACCAGTTCTCCTACCCACGACCCACCTAACCTTCAACCCTCAATCCCCTTCGTCCCTTAATCTCTAACGAAACGCACGACCGCCTCTCCTGTTTAGTCATCTGGTCGCCTGAGCCTCTAGGTCACCGCCTCCAGCCTCCTCAACGTCGACTGGCCAAGTTAGTTAATTCCTTATCTCTAGCTCCTCTCACTTGCTTCGTTTATTGCTTGGCTGGCGGGCGTCTTCTTCCTCTTTTACTTTGACTAGCAGGGTGAATTTCTTCTCTTTGTCGGTATAATTGCTATTGTCAAAATTGGTTACTGCATTGTTGTCATGTCATATTCTGCTGATGCTTCCTTCTGTACATAATTGCTATATGCAGTTCTTCAAATTCAAAATCTTTAGCAAGCATTTAATACAAAGTTTAATTATCTCGTGTTTAGTTTACAGTTTTTGAACTCTTTCAACTAAATTTTTTGTTTGATTGTGTTTGCTACTAAGCTAGTTGTAAATCAATTCACAAGAGTGAGAGATGTCTTATGAAGATAATATAGTATAATAGTGGGGGAATTTAGGTTTGTGAAAAGTGGATAAGTCGATTATAGAGGAAGAACCAAGAACTAGCGATAGCTTTTATTATGAGACTACCGATCATTTTTTGTGTTTTAGGAATCCCGTATTGGAATTTCAATGAGAAGACACTTGGAATGATCTACTTTGTGCGATGTTGTATTTAGAATTTTCTTGATGTCAATCGAAATTTGGTCAAGATTGGTTGTATAATTTTGTAGGCACAATCTTGCATAAATTCTAATACTTATACTGACACTATCGACTCTTGAGCTTGACTTTTGAGAAATGAAGATTTGGAGAAGCAAATTTTCTTGATTTTATCTAACTCATTTTGTGTATAGATGATGACTTGTTGAATTTATCTTGGATGTTGTCAATTTGTTAATTGCTATGTTAACTGTTGACTATTGATGTTACTTTTAGTTATGATACTTAATACTTAATAGTTGATATCGATTTAATTTTCGTTTACTGTTAAAATAGATTGTAGTGTATTGTATGATGTGAAAACTAAGTTAGGAGATTAGAGTAGTGTAATGTATAGTGTTTAGAAAAAAAAGAAAAGAAAAAAAGGTTTCACGGATTAGTTGGTGGATTGCAATCTTGATCCGATCTGATCTTTAATCCAATCCGATCTGCTTCGATCCATAAGTCATGGATCATGGAGCAAATCATGGTTTTGTAAATCTTTCATGGAGCAAATTGGATTGGCGTCGATCCGATCCGATCCATTGTCATCTCTAATTTTGTTGTAATTGTCAGTTCCTCCACTCCCTCACTTCTCACATCTGAAACACTGAATCCCTACTTCTAGCAGCTGAACGAGCACTAGCAACCAGCAGCCATCGACCCATTAATTTCTAGTTCCTCCGTTACTTGTCGCCCGCGGCAACACACCCTAGCCGGTTGCCAACGAGTTCTACTTCGACACGAGCATTCTCATTCCAGAATCCAGATTCTTTGAAGACTTGAAGTTTGAACTTTGAAGGTAATTTCTAATTTTAAACAACTAAAGATTAAGAAATTGAATGAATGGTGCTTGTTCTTGCTGGTCAGAACCTAAAAATCTTTTGAAAGTTGAAACAAATTCTCAATAGCTAATTTTTTCTTATTCTGGTCACTGGCAGTGTGGAGGATGGATCCAAGTGTTTGACTTCTGAGTCATTTAGGGAGGGACTTAGGGAGGCAGCCTGGCAGGAAGCTCAATTAAATTTATATGCATCCCAGTGGTTCAATTTTGATTGACTTGTATTGTTCTAACTTGCAAGTTTTTTTCTTGAATGTTAATTTGAGCTTAAACTCTTTGTCTCTGCCACTAATATTCTAATGATTAAATAATCTAATACTTATTTTGATTGCTCCTTCATATGCAGTTGGAGAATTGGGGTAAAATTTATATGCTAGCCATTCTAACATATAACTTTTTATGATTTTGATTGCTCTTTCTTATGATTTTGATTTTTAGATGCTCGTAGGTACAATTATTTTTTAGCATAATATTAGATTTTGAGTAATTGAACATTTTTTGTAATGTACCCAATTTTGTGTATTCTTTTGAAAAATTAGTTTGATCTTTCGGTCCGGCTACCCCTCCTCTGATGTGCTGACTACGCCCCTGGTATTGTTCATATTATGATATACTTAAGTTTTATTGAACTTAATTAATTATCAAGCACAAGGGAGGTTTTCTCACCTGCGTGCCAAAGAAAACATACATATACGTAGTTTATCCCACTTCCCTTTCCTCATATTCTCCATTCTTCTCTTCTTCCTCCTCCCCTCCTCCTTATGATCTGAACTTACCGCATAACGGTATACTAGTAATTATCATGTTGCCAAAGATTTTCTCCTCATATTAATTTTGAACAAATTCCAAAACTTGAGGGGCAGAAAGTATAATGTACAGAAGTGTAATGGTCAACAAAAAATGGGGAAGGAGCCTTGCCCTTGTGCTTCCATATGTCGATGATCGACTGCATTATAAGATACAGTGCAAACGGACACTAAACCAAACCCATATTAGATGTACAGAAATATCCAACTTCTCTGTGCAATATGCATAAGTTCTCTCCTTATATATGAATACAGATGTACTGATATCTCAAGTTGAATTGGTTGTTGGCGTCTCCCGTATCGTCGATAGGCGCTTTGTTCTCAGAGGCATTTCATCGAACGAGTTTTTCTGTAACAAAAGAACACCATGGATGGTATGTTAGACGTTAATTACACTCTTTTTACCGATTACCTCGAATTTGCGAACTTTCTGCCTGCATATATGTCGAAATTGCACGTAAAATGGAGCGGGAAAGTTTTAAAATTTTAGTTTCATCTTTTTGTTTTGTTTTAGTTGATTCGAAGCAGACCATGGAGGAAACTATATTGGTGGGAGATGATCTGATGATGGGTCCACCATCTCCTCTCATTCCACCTGAAATAGCATCTCACGTACTTGAAGTCGTTGATTTGTGTGATGGGATTTTGAGGAACCTGTTTCTATGTAACATCTCTAATCTCCTCTTTCTGATTTCTATTACTTTGGAACGACTAGGAACAGATGATGTGAATTGAAAATGATTACTTTCCTCTTTGGTTTTATTGCATAGGTTTACAAATTAATGACATTGAGCCATTCTGTCAAGACGAGCTTGCGCTATATCGACAGTGTGCCGAGAGAAGGGTGCGGTTGTAAAGGATTTTATGCTTAGTGATGCCTTTAACTTCATAATATTTCTGGTCTTGGGATTTTCAGTTATGGTCTTCTATATGTAGGATAAAGAACTAAGAAGACGCCTTCAGGAAAGTGAGAGGAAACTAGGATTGTCGATGCCTTTAGATCAAGCGAAGGAAAGAGCTACTCAATTGGAATCCGAAGTCACATTGCTGGAGAGGTATGTCCGTTCATCTGTAGTTAATAAGGTTGTCACTGGTTGTTTATACAGATAGTGGGCATA
Source organism: Nyctanthes arbor-tristis (assembly GCA_963692815.1). NCBI lineage: Eukaryota > Viridiplantae > Streptophyta > Magnoliopsida > Lamiales > Oleaceae > Nyctanthes > Nyctanthes arbor-tristis. The sequence goes on along the minus strand of CAVNYN010240786.1, from coordinate 22,887 downwards.
AAGTTTCTGAAAATTGATAAATTCAATGTGTTCAGGTTTTTCTTATCCCCTTTATCTTTGAGTCAGGGAAGGATGAAGCAATGCAAATTGACAACTATTGTTCATTCATTATTCTCATATAAGTTATTAGTTATTCCCAGGAAGTTTCATGCAATTTATATGTTTATTCCTTAGTCCAGTAGCCACAATGCAAATTAGGGTAGATGAAAGCAATTTAGATGTAATGTAGATGTCAGAGTTTTAATTGGTCTAGAAAGATTTATTGGGACTATTCTTGTTAGGGCTGCTGCTGAGTGATAATCTAGGGAGAAGAGAACTATTGTTCATCTTCATAGTTTAGGTCTTAAGTTTTCAAGTTTCATGTGGTCATATCTATTTATTTGTATGGTGAAATGGTCATTTGGTTTCATGAGTTCTGATGAATGGTTGACAAGGAGGTACATATGTTTTAAATTTTAGGCGCATCCATGACTTTTTTGCAATTTATCATTTCACATTTCTTCATCATAGGATCTGAGTCACTGCTATCAAGAAAAGAAAGGGAGAACTGTATAACTATTAATTCCTCCATTTACGCTCTCCTGCCCCATCTTTATGATTCGGGCAAGAGTCTATAGTAAGGCTTGGTTACATTTATGATTTTCATTTTTCCTCAGACACAATGGAGTAGAAATTACAGCATTTTTGTTACCTAATCTGAGTCCAATAGATTTGTAAATTAATGCGAGGTAAAATGCTCAGCATGGAATGTCACTGTATTTTTCTTATATGCACACTGCTATGCTAGCATAGGCTCCAAGTAGTATGGTTGGAATGAAACTTCAAGTTGTTTTCCTACTTCTAGTTGAATCAGCATCTTGCAGAAATCTCTGCACAAGATATCCTAAAATTCTGTCACTTATTTTCTCCTTGTTCTCTCTCATAGTTCAATTAAGCTTGTGTTGTTAGTTCAGATTCTGTCACTGGAAATGTCATATGGTATTATCTGTGTTATTAGACGGTTAATTTTGGCAAGTGGGATTGAAGGCATGGAAGGATTTCGACAAAGATGGAGTCTACATGGTTCTCTTACAGATACCAAGTAATATTCTGTTGCTTATGTGCTTTCACCTGTGATTATATCCAGATATGCTGTGCATCCATAAATAGATCATAACGTCAATCAAATATGATTATTGTCTTTTAGGAGGAGAGTGGAGGCTCTGAAGCAAGGAATGGAAAGCAGGAAAAAGGATGAGCCGGTTGAAGATACAACCCTGAAAAGAAGATGGTTCTTTTGGTGAAAAAGGCTATGAACTCTTCCAGGTTCAACATTTCTGTGCTGACACTCTCATCCTGTTTTCTTCCTAAATTAGTTGGAGATGGAAATTCAAGAAAATGTTCTGCTTCGTTATTGGAATACATTGTCAAAGTGTGTTATGGAACGCCCGTACTTGCCTTTGGCTTAAACATGGAAATAAATTTCATAGCAATTGCAGTATTGGGTTGTCTTTTTGTGCATCTTTCTATTGTAATTATATTAATGTATGAGCAAAACACCATCTTGAAAGTGAATTTCCTAGTTATCTCCACCTCAGTAAAGTATGCTAACACGATATATAGTGCAAATTTATAAGCAACAATCTTCCGTGATATAATAATGGCAAAAATGGATCAAGAAACTGGAAAACTTTAGAACAATGTTTTGTCGGCATTAGTTTCGAGCATCTACTCTAAAGTTGAGAAGCTTTGCAAGGAAACAGTGGTGTCGCCATTCAAATATCTTGGTCCCAAGCATGAACTCTTGAAATGTTCGGGAGTGAATTAAACGGTATCGTCTCTTTATGGCTAGGTTTCAAAAAGCTCATTTAAATTTGAATATGTTCAAATTCATAAAGAGTTGAAACCTGATTTGATAATTTGGCTTTCTTTTATTATTTCACCTTAGTTTATTCTCACGTAGACTCTAAATTGATTAAATTAAATCTTCATTTTAATACCACTTGGTTTCAAAAAGCTCATCTAAATTTGAATATGTTTAAATTCATAAAGAGTTGAAACCTGATTCGATAATTAGCTTTCTTTTATTATTTCACCTTAGTTTATTCTCACGTAGACTCTAAATTGATTAAATTAATAGTTTATTCTCACGTAGACTCTAAATTGATTAAATTAAATCTTCATTTTAATACCACTTGGTTTCAAAAAGCTCGTCTAAATTTGAATATGTTTAAATTCAAAAAGAGTTGAAACCTGATTCGATAATTTAGCTTTCTTTTTATTATTTCACCTTAGTTTATTCTCATGTAGACTCTAATAAATTAAATCCTCATTTTAATACTACTTTGTTTCAAAAAGCTCATTTAAATTTGAATATGTTTAAATTCATAAAGAGTTGAAATCTGATTCGATAATTTAGCTTCCTTTTATTATTTCACCTTAGTTTATTCTCACGTAGACTTAATTGTTTAAATTAAATCTTCATTTGAATACTACTTTATTATGTTTTACCTATCTTAAAACTTTTTTTTCACTGAAAAAAATTACGAACTACATTTCTCAATCTCAACGCTATTAAAGTCTCAAGACGATACATACATTGTGTAATAGTGCCAAAAATGGAAGTAGCTCCCATAAAGCTATTTCGGCCCCAACAATCCCAAGGGCAATACCGGAAATTAAAATCCTTCAGTCCCCAAAACCCTAGGTATAAATATATTTCCATCCTCCCTTTAGGTTATATAGCCGAAGCTCAAGTCTTCTTCGTAATAAGACCGTAGCAGCAGCAGAGCAAGAGCGAATCCCTAATTCCTCTCACGTAATCAGCAGGTGGATTTCTTAATGTTAATTTACTTATTTCTGTGTCTTTTTCTATGTATCCCGGTTAGTTGGTTAATGGTATGTGTTTGTGAGTTGATTTTGTATTTTTCTTCCTATTTTTGGCGTCAAAATTTAGAATAAAATGAAGGTTATCGCGGCTTACTTGTTGGCATGTTTGGGCGGCAACAGCTCCCCCTCCGCTGATGACATCAAGAACATCCTTGCTTCAGGTTCGGCTAACATGATACATGACTTCTATCAGTTTGAATTTTATATTTACAGTTACAATGTTATGAAGTAGTTGCGGATTGCAGCATTTAGTTCTTTTTGTATATCTGTGTGTAGAGACTGGTAAACTGTTTATGTTACTTGTGTGTCTGAATCAAGGTTCTTCGACTTTGGAATGTGCTTAGAATGTTGATGCCACATGGAATTATTTTTAGCAACCTCAAATTACTAGCATATGAATATTCTGTTGAAGTTGGCCTGCCCAAGGAAAAATGGTGATTAGTGATTCCTTTTCCGTTAAAAATTTTCAATTTTTCATTTTGTTACCATGTCTAGTTTTACTAGGAGTTTTACTTTTGTCAGCTTCATTAGTATTTTTTTTCTATGATTCAGCTTCTTGTGAAACAAGTGTGTAGTTACTATTTACATGCTGATTTGTGGTGCTCTAAGAGATTGGTGTAAGTACTCTAAGAGATTGGTGTAATTACTTATTTCAACTTCAATGGTTTTAATTACTTATTGCTAGTGTTGTTTAAGTGCTTCTGTTGTTATTCAGGTTCAATGTTTTTAATTACTTACTGCTAGTGTTGTTTAAGTCCTCCTGTTGTTAGTGGTCCTTTGGGTTTTGATGGATGTGTTTTGCTTGATCTGGTGAGCTTGGACTTGTGCTAATTTGAATTCATTGTCCTGGAGCGATGGGTTTAACCATATTAAGCACTGATATTTCCTTTCTATATTGGCCATATTTTTGCATTGGGCTTGTGTTATGAGCGTATTGTCAATCTTTGATGTCTAATTTATGGTACTTAATTTGTTGTTATAGTTAGGATGTTGGGATTTTGTTGCTGGCCTGAACTTATCTTGTATTTATCCTGTACATCCTTTTTTTATTTTTGTATTTTTTTTGTTCAGTTGGAGCAGAGGCTGATGATGACAGGATAGAGTTGCTCTTATCTCAAGTTCAGGGAAAAGACATAACTGAACTGATTGCCTGTGGAAGAGAAAAGTTGGCTTCAGTTCCAGCAGGTGGTGGTGCAGTTGCAGTTGCTGCACCTGCTGCTGGTGCAGGTGGTGCTGCGCCTGCCGCTGCTGAAAGCAAGAAAGAAGAGAAAGTTGAAGAGAAGGAAGAGTCTGACGAGGTAAACTTATGCCATACTTGAGAATACAATCTCTTTTTGTTTTCCTTATAAACCTTTTTAGAATTGGATGAATTTCTGTTGCCATAACTGATCCTTTTGGTCTTCCTTTTAACAGGACATGGGCTTCAGTCTGTTTGATTAAGGAGAGAAACAATTACCCTTTTGTACGAAACAACTCTGCAACTTACTATCATCAAGTTTACTGTAGAAGATCTTCCATATGTTTTTGTTTTCTGCATGAGTTTTTAGTTTTGGGTTTCGGATTTTTCCTTCATAAACAAGTCGAGGAAGATATTCAAGATATTATATTTTCAATTTGGAGGTTGATATTCTTGGATTGTGTGATTTAGATCTGTCGTTAATGGTGTCCGGTTTCCGAATGATGATGATCGAATTAATGTCTGCCTATGGTTTTGAAAGTAAATTAAGTAGCAGAAGTAATAATCTCCCTTCTACTCCTAATCGAAATTTGAATGGTATAGGTTGATGGATTGTAGTAAACTGTTTATTTGTATTCTTTGACTCCTGCTTCATTATCCGAAGGGGAAATTCCCGGTCGTGCCTTAAGCAGGAACTTTTTCTATTCATTGTTGTCTGGTCATTTAGAGTTAGGGCGGGTTGTTTTTCTTGTGTGGAATATCGAGATTGTTGTTTTTGGGTATTGGTAAATGGTTCATTCTTTTGATATTTCACTGCCCTTGAGTAGTTTGCCGTGGGGTTGTATCTCACCTCACTTGTTTCCGAACATCTTTGGTCTGGAGAATTCTTAGGTGTCCAAGGGCAGTGGTTTTATGGCACTTCTAGAAGGTGCCATAATACTAATAGAACATCTATTAGTCTCATATGGAGCATAGATACACGTCACTTGAATTTTCAAATCAGCGTGTACATTCATGCACTTACATGGCACCTCTCAGAACTGTTAGAAATTGTCTCCAGGGGTGCTGTGATTTGTGTTACTCCAGGGAAATTGAAATTAGACAAGTACACATTGGAGGTTGAGTTAATTGATAAATTGTAACCATTTTTTTATTTTTTGGGGAAATATATGGTCTATATTGTCAGTGATTCATTTAGGGGTGCTAACTTATGAAGCACGGAAACCTCTTCGGCTATGGAAACGTTTTTGAAACTCGAAAAAAGCATTCTACTTCTTTTAATTATAATTTGAAATTTTAACAGGAACTTGATGGAAGCTTTTAGGAAACAAACAAAGAAAAATTTTAAGAATAATTTTATTTGGACAAAATGAGAGGACAAAGGGTTTGACAAAATATATGTGGTTCATTGATTACTATTGATTTAAAAGTGATGAAATGTGTTGGAAAATAAAATTGTATTAGGTTTTTTTCAGCCGTGCGTTGTATGGGTAGATTTATAGTATATATTTATATCAAAATTGATATGTAAGCGTAGGCATTATTTTATAAATAAAGTACAATATATCAATTGCATTGAATAAAATTACAAATTGATATGCGAATTACAATTTATCATGGAATATTCATAGTAAAATGTCTGAGTTCATAATTCTGGTCTCATCTAAATTCATCGTACAAATTCATACGCTCAACTTATATAAAGTTGTAATAATTAGCAGTCAAATAATTAGAAACGACAATTTGACCTATCAATTTGTAAACACGTGAAGACATACCTCTAATATAATTGACCCGTCACATTGAATCGGGGCAAAAGAAGGGGTATGAGGTAACATTATCTCACCCGCTGTGGGTCTAGCTGGGTGCGAGTCAGGTTAGACCCACAACATAGACTCGTGACCTACCAGGCATTTTTTTATTTTTAATAACTTTATTTAGAAAAATGTGTATAAATTATTAGAGATAACAATTTGACTAATTGACCATTAAATCCATGGTAGTTTATTTTTATTTTTTTATTATATTAGTTTTTTGAAAAGATTTTTCTGTCGAATTGAAAGAATCATGTTATTATATTAGTTAATGTTTAGAATTTTAAAATTCTAAATAAATGTTTTGTTTTATTCTACGTTCATCAATTAATAATGTACTACACATAATACTAACTGAAATGGGAAAAAAATTAATGAGTCCTTTTGTTGGTCATGTTGGCGTTTTAACCCGTCCCATGACCTGACTTATCTTGACCGGCCATATTAATTTATAGGTTTGGGTGGGTCTGGGTGACTTCAAGACTCATAGGGCGGGTCCAGAGTATAGCTAACCCGCACTATTCCCATCGCTATAAATAATCATATCACAATCAACTATTGTAACTATAAGTTTAGTCTCTCACTCATGCGTTGTACGTGAAGACTAATTTTCATAAAAGTTCAATAATAATGAATAATAAAATATTAGACAAATACACATTATCAAATTTGCATAGCAAAAATAATAAATATACATTTTTAATTTAGTATTTAACTCATTAAATTAATGTTTTATTAATACTATATTAATAGTTATCTATTTATGTACTCCATTAATACTTTGTTATATTTCACTTTTAAATCATCCTACTTATTTAATATTATTAGTTAACAGTTTAATAATATGTTTCGGACGTGTACATGACCGTATTCACTCGATACCTGTTTGGATAAAAATTTTCATAATCATAAGAGAGTACTCTCTGGAAGTATCATTTCTATGCGAAAAATTCAAAATTGATAGTTATAATTAAAATGATAAATAGAGATATATTTGTAAAGAAATGCAAGTTAGACTTTTTAATATAAATAAGACCATATACGTAGGGCATCCTAAAAAGTAAAATAAGATCAGATAATTGCAATTGAGGGATTAATTTTTTTTTTTGTGTAGTTCACTTTCTTCTTGTGGGTTTCTTGTCTCTTTGTTCACATAAAAATATCGATCAATTTAGTATTCAACCCCTATGTAACCTAATCGTTGTAAAAAAATGATATAGAAACAAAGATTAAAAAATAGTCACAAAGATTTTCAAGTTAGATCATAAATGTCAAGAAAATAAATTTTAGCCATATATTATTATAACAGAATTACATTATGTGTCTTTAGTGATTAGTATGAAGCAAATAAATAGATTTTTATTACACAAAAAAGAAGATAAATAAATCAGTTGATTTGCTCCAAATTATTTTGAACTAAGTTTTCATCTATAATATAAGTTATTTTGAAATATGTTTATAAGTTATTCTGAAATAAATTTTGGTTTCGATATTATCAAAGACTCTGTAAAGGAAATTTTGTAAATCAAACAAATATAAATAAATAAATAAATAGAGATAATGAATCGAAATTATTATGCAATGATGATATCAGCAAAAGATCGAGAAAATTGCAAATTAGAATCCAAATCCAATTGAAAACTGTTGTATTATATATTATATGATTATGTGTTAATTTGAATCTTTTTAAGGAGAGGTTACCTCTCCCCTTACGGAGAGGCAACTGTAACGTGCATGCATGTGATTAGAGGTTGAGGGATTGAGGTGTTTTCGTAAGGGGAGAGGTAACCTCTCAATAGCAGGACACGTGCTAATTTTGTTTCACTTTTTGTATTCCTCTTTGTTCAAATAGCATAGATCAAATTTTTAATTCATTGCCTCTAATAATCCTTTCTTTTTTTTTTTTAAATACAATTGCAATATGCATCATATCAATACAAGTACATATAAATATATATCCTTCTGAAGCAATGCGCATAGAAATCAATAAATTAGTGGGTTAATTTCACATTTCGTTCCCAACATGTGAAGTTAGTGTCACCTGTGTCTCCAATTTTTTTTTAACTTTCCAATAACTTGCATGATTGGTCTTTCATGATGGTTTCTGTCAATTTCTCCGTTAAGTCTCTCGTCAAATTATCATTCTATCTCCTATATTTTTAAATTAAAAAAATAAAAAGTCCTCCACCCCCATTTTTGGTCGGCCGAAAATGGTAGAGGAAAGGGGGAGAACCTCCCCTAGAGATAGCAATTTACCCCGGCCCGATTGAAGACCGACGGTACCCGTTAATTACAAAACCCCAAAATTTCCAATAATTTTCGGCTGTTTGTGCAAAGCCCCATAAGAAAGGCAGTAGCGTAGAAACCTCAAAATTCACCTTTAAATCCAATTTCCCAAAATGAAACATGTCTCATCTTCAAACTTTGAAGAAATTAAGAAAAGTAACTCTTTCCGTCTTCCAACTTAGATTTTATAGCAAAATGGATTACTTTTTATTAATTTTGTAACTAGATTATGTCAAATCAATTAATGTAGGAAGAAGAAACCAATCAATTTAGGAAGAAGAATTTACCCCTTAAAAAAAGAGTCAGCAAACGGGGGGCAGTTTGCTGCTCCGAACCGACCCGATCCACGACTCAAAATAGTCGGGGCGGCAGGCCGCGAAGGGGGGGGGGGGCGAGGCACCATATAGTGTTATCAGGGCACGGTGGGGCCATCTCTCCCCCTTCCCCAACCCCAAATTGCTGCCAAGGCAAGGGGAAGGCATTTTCTGCAGCATAAGGTGGGGTCCTTCTCTTTTTTTCTCCTTTTTTTTATTTTCATATATATATATATATATTTATTTATTTTAAAATATAAGAGATATAATAGTAATTTGACTAACGATTTAATATAAAAATTGACGAAACCGTCAAGAAGGACCAACTAGGTGAATTATTAAAAGGTTTGAGACCCAACGGGTTGAAAAAAAATATTGAAGACCCAAACGATACTAACTACAAAGGTCAGAGACGAAATGTGAAACCCTTAATAAATAAATAATGTCTCATAATGTTTCCGTTTTCTACTTTTTTCAAAAATGACATTTCCCCGTATCATAAGCTTTTTGTTTACCTTTCCGTGCTTCTTAGGTGCTATCTATTGGCCTATGAATCATGTTGTTTAATCTTGACGAACACTGGGCACTTTTTATGGGAGTAAATTTGATATGCAAAAAGTTATTATTTGCTTAGAAGTTCAAAGATGAGAGGTAAGAAATAAAAATTCCAGCTTTGTAGTTGCAAAAAAAGTTGTACAAACAATAAGGGTAATTGGAAATTTGTGAACCATTTTCCTTTTTTTTTTTCTAAATTTTAATTACAAATAGGGAAGTGCGGTAGGGAGGATATATTGAACTTGGGTGACCGCGTTAAGAGACATGTCCTTACATACGGCTATTACATTAGCCACATGATTCTTTATATGTATCAACTAATATTGTCTGTTCTTTCTAGTCCTTTCTAATGTAAACTTTAGATCAAGCGCGTATACACTGTATAATAATAATAATTTACTTTGCAGACAACTATTTGAACACTGTATTTGTGGAAGCAGGCAACAATGCAACTCAAAGAATTGTCATCATCACAGAAGATCTTTAGACAAACAAGGAAATATGTCCCACTTCACACCACAAAACCAAATCTACTCCAATTATTTGTAAATATGTTACATTATAAAGTCAAAACACAAGCAGCATAGCAACCATAAAGACTAGCCCCAACCCCACCTTCTTCTACCAAATAAACATCTCACGTGGTACGATTAAAGTTATCAATAGTAACACATAAATATAATCGATTTGTTTAGAAAGACGACTTGAGTGAGATTAAAAGTAACAGAATTTGATAACACGAAAGGTCGAGAGAAATAAGTTACCTTAGATTGTGGGGCCTATGGGTTTTTGAATGCGGTGCATGTCGGGGTCATGGTTTACATGTACTATTGTCAACCTCACAACGGATGCCCATTGACTTAAAAGAGATAATAAATCTAATAGATTTGTCGCCTTAATTTTATTCAAAATGAAGTTTCCTTTGTCTTCCCATTATCACAAAACACCATTGGTTCCCAAACAAATTTCTAACCATCCCATGTTATTGAAGTTGATGTTTTCATCATCTTGTGACCAACCATAACTTCTTGTCCTCGTCATTTGTCTAATGCAAGTAAATGTGTATCAAGTGTCGGATATGTTAACACTTGCTAATTTATCAACTGAATACTTGGGGACATGTTACATCATCCATTATGACCGTTAAAACCATTTTTCTCATTATTTGTGGAGAGTTGTACGTCGACACCCATAAACAATAGCGAAACAATGACATTTGTGGTTGAAGCAAGAACAATATACATATGACAAACGGGGATTGCCAAATGCACGTTATTTATATTAGATATAAATTTTGACAAGCTTATACTACTAGTAATAGTCCACAATGGTATCGGCACAACTTACGTCGGATACATAATCCCGGTGGAAAGGTGGAGGTACGAAAGGCGGAGGTGTGCATCTCAAAAGTGCCCAATTCACCCCTTGAAAGAATGGATGGCGTCTGATGGCTGATGCACCCATTTTGGATCCCATTCGATCGTCTGGATCTTTAACAAGCAATTGAGATATCAGGTCCTTAGCCACGGCAGGTATAACCGGCTCTTTTGGGAACTCGAGTGCTCGAGCTATGATGTTTGCTAGGGTTAGCTCGTGATCTATCCCTCGAAATGGTGTCACACCATAAAACAACTCAAAAATGAATATCCCTAGAGTCCACCAATCCACTGCACTACCATGGCCTTCACCGGACACTATCTCGGGAGCTAGGTACTCGTGGGTTCCAACAAACGACATCGACCGAACATCAATTGGCTCAGCTACAAACTCGGGACCGGCGTGTTGGCGCTGCTTCTTTTTGCGCTTGCGCTTGGGGTGGAAGCACGATACGGCAGGGACTATACAATTGGGAAGAATGCAAGAGGTGGAGCCAAATGCCGGTGGGTCAATTCTATACTCGCTCGAAGGCAAAGCGTTGGTGTGATTCTGAGAGGAAATTAGCTGCACCGGTGTAGACGTGGAGGCATCGCATCTCAACGAGAGGTCGAAATCTGTCAACATTATATGACCATCTGCTCGAACTAACACATTTTCAGGCTTTAGATCACGATATACAATTCCCATCATATGAAGGTACTCTATAGCCACCACCACCTCAGATGCATAAAATCTGGAATTAACGAAGAAAAAAAAAATAACACAAGTAATTGAATTAGCAAAATTACTATTAAAACAGCAAGAAAGTTAACGACGAATCTAACAAGAGAAGCTAGCTAACGACACGATCAATCAAGAATTACGCCTAACTATAAACTTTTCACAGTCTATCATATGTTAAATCATACAAAGCCAGCCAAGTAAATCGCCTCATTTGACTCTTGGTAGATGGTTTGATTGGATGGTGTAATTTTCCGGGCTTAAAAGACGATTGAGAGTTGGTTATACATACATATCAGGTCACTGTTAGATTAGACATAGGTATATAATTTACTCGAAAAACATTTCGAATCAAAGTAGAATAAAGTCGTTGTAGCTTTATGCCAAATCAATTAAATTCATTCCAGACCAGATAGAGGCTAGAACCTCTTATTCACATAGCTATGATTGTCGGTATATATATATATATTGGGCATAATTGTCAAAAAAAAGAATGAATGCGGGGCCCCATAATAGTTATCTAAATAGATTGGGGGCCAACATTATAAATCTCCAAGAATTTGCTTAGAACGGAATCCCCCGAAATACAGCAAAAGTTAACGGAGCACATTCCGTTGATTTTTGCCTTCTTTTAAGGATCACTGGTTAATGGGACAAATTAGCAAATTCCATATTTTACAGTGGACCATTTATTATTGTTATTAATAATAATTCACGGACCACGTGAATTACTTGCATCCTTAATCACATGAACTACTCCTTACTACTAAAGTACCCCTACTCCAACCTTAATTAATAATAATAAAGTCAACCACAATAATATTGTCCAACTGTAACTAATCAAAGCCACAAATTTAGCATATCCAACCCTGTCCTTTTGATCCCCCGCCCTGTATTCTTGAGTCTTGACATTTCAAGACATATATCTCAACTTTCTGTCTTTAAAGTCAGTTTAGATCAAATAGCTTTCTACTTCTTGAAGAAACTCTTCACAAATTTATCCAAATTGATTCAAAAGTAGCTTATGTGATCCCAAAAACTGATTTTGACTTTAAAAAGTAATCCCAACCGACTCATGGGAAATGTTTGGAATGATCACTACTTCTACTTCTACTTCTCTTTATATAGAAATCCTTTCTGAAAAAGTCATATTGGATTGGTTTTTCTTCCCGAGCTCTTCTTCTAGACGGAGGGAGTATCGTTAAAAAGTTACGGATATATATATATATATAAATAAAATTAAAAGTATCGACTAAACTCTTATAAATAGTTCCACAAAAAGTCAAGTCTAACAAGGTGTTCTCTATTTTTACTACTACGAACTGGACACTAATGAGTGGGTTAGCGAAAGTAGTATCGGAGTTAAAAAAGTCCGTGGGGATTTACGTGGACGGATCACGTGGGGTGATGATTAAATTAACTTTTACTTACTTTTGAATAATCGCTTTTTCAGATTTTTACCCAAACAAGTCACACATGAGCAGAGCTCCAGTGTTATCCCGGTCTACAGTACATTTCAGTTCTGATTAACAGAAACTCATCAGGGACACGGCAATTACCCAATAGCTCGGGCTCCGCCACCACCTCCTCCTCCAGGTGATGGACCACACTTCCCCTTATGTCCCACCTCACTTGTCCCTTTCCATTTCACACCTCAATATCCAGTTTCCAAATTCAATGCTCAAACTTTAAACAATCGAATCACAGTTAATGTTTTCAATAATGTTTGGTTCAGTTCTGATTGACGGCGTCGTGAAATATGGGCATGCAAGAGGAGGTAAGGGGAGGAATGCGTACCTGACAGAGGATTCTGGGAAGCGTTTACAGGGCTGAGTTTGGCGGAGGACGTGGAGGTCGCCGCCGGGGCAGAACTCGGTCAGGAGGCATGACCATTTGGGGGAATCGATGGAGGCGTAGAGCGTTGGCAAAAATGGATGGTCGAGCATTTGGAGGATTTCCTTTTCTGTCCTAGCTCTCCCTTCCTTGTTACGGCTCGCGAGTTCCTTCTTGTCCATCACCTTCGCCGCGAACAGAGCCGCCGGGGACGGCGGCTTCAGTGGCTCGTCGGGGGAAGCAGAGGGGGTCTTGAGTTTCGCCAAGTAAACGGATCCGATGTCGCCGGAGCCGAGTCGGTGGAGGAACCGAAGATCGGAGAGGGAGAGGCAGTGGAACCGGCGGATGGAGTCCCAGCAGGGGTCACCGGAGGGGGTATTGGAGTGGGTTTTTACAGCGTTTGAAGGAGGGAAGAAATGGTGTGCCGAAGAGGAGGTCCAGGTGGTGGTTTCAGAGCCGGAACTGGTGGAACGGTGAATGTCAGTGGCGGTGGTTGTGGTGGTGGAGTTGAAGCTCATGCTCTGTAAATCGTCGGCTATGTCGTCGACCCATGGCTCCATTGCCTTCTGCTCCACGGCCATGGCCGAGAAACCTTAACAATGGCTGCTTCACTCTTGTAAACTTTCAGAGAGAAAATGGCGACTGAAGAGTCTCTGTCTGCGGGTGAGGATTTGAAGGGAGGAGGGAGGGGTTATTTTGGGGAGAGGGAAATAAGTTTATTGGGCCGGGTATGGATTCAGTGGAGTATTGGGTAAAATTGGGCCCAAGATGAATTTTCTTTTTTTATTTTTTATTTTTCTGTATTGAATTGGTCTACTTGTTTGTGGAGAAGTAGGAATCCTAAATTAAAGGTTAATATATAATTGTGTGGATATTTTGTCCTAATACAATTTATTTATTTATTTATGAGCATTTATGTCTTAAATTAAAAGGTATTTAAGATGGGTTGTTGATATCACTTATGAATCTATTCATATAGGGGATATACTTCTATGGATTGGAGACAAATGAAGTATATATACCTACTAGAAAATCAATTATCGATTTCTACTTTCTAGATGTGGATTATATTTATATCTAGAAAATCAATTATTGATTTCTACTTTCTAGACATGGATTATGTTATAATATTGATTGTAATGAAGTTAATGATAAATGGTTTTGTAGTCACAAGGTAAAAAAACTTGTTAACGTTTATCCACTTATGAACACGGTTAACTTTTGTCACTAGTAGGGCGTAGATTGCAAAGATAGAATGATTAATAATCGACTTGACAGATGAATCAACCATATCTAAAGGTGAACATATAGCTTCAATGAATTTTCATTTTAAGGAGATATGGTACCATATGTAGTTGAAAATGTACCTTGTTTTCCGGGTGGTATCAATTGGATGTGTATTACATGATCTCAAATTCATTTGAAGATTGGGACAGTTAGAGGTTGGTGCTTAAAGAGAATTGATAGTCCTCTTCTCATTTAAAGAAAAAGGACATTTTTCCCTTTTTCTGATTTACGTCGTTTTTCTTGGAAGAAAAAATGAAACACCTTATTTAGGACGACATAAACATAAATATACTTATATATGATCCAACACGGTCCGTTCAAAACATATGTTAAACATAATTGAGATTATTTTAATTACACTTCTAATTAATTATATAAACAAAAATTAACTAAAAATGTATTCAAGATCATCCATTGGTATCAAGAATCAAATGTCAATATAGGTTTTCAACTAAAGCAACTTGAATCCTTTTAAGGTTAAAGCAATTTGAATCCTTTTAAGGTTAAAACATGTATTAGGAAGCAATTCTTATGTTGGTTCAAACAATACTAAGGTGTTTCGTTGAGGAAATAAATCCTTACAAAATCGGAAGAGAAGACTTGTGTTCTGTAATATACTTGTTGGAGAATCCGAGATTGTGATACGATTTTGTATTGGTCAATATTGCCCCTATAAGAAATCCATTTAAACAGTTAAATGTGTATATGTTCATAAAATTCCTGTGATTTTTAAATATTTGCTCCCACTCCATGTCCAACCAATATATTTAATTTTTTTCCCAAAAAAAAAATATATATATATATTTGATTTTTGTTACTCTTTAGCCAATATCTGAAATACCATGGCTTCAGTTGACTACGGCCCATCACTAGTGTTCGTGAACATGACATGTTAAGGAGATGCACAAAAACTTGTCTCCATGACTATTTTTAGGTAGATCTATCTCGTTTCAAAATATTACGACCAGAACTGATAGACTATATGATCAGACAATACAATGCAGAGATAGTTTTAAACTGAAAACATAATAGAACTTTTTACGACAAGACCTGCACATTGAACTAGTCGAAATAAATTAATAGTGAACGTGAAGGTCCACATGTTAGTGAGAGAATGAAAATCGATTGAATGTCATTATCTTTTAACCTCTCTATGGAAAATAAGGCCAGAGGTGCTTGGAGTTCCAGGCATCGAATTAACTGGGGGGGGGGGGGGGGGGGGGGGGGGGGGGGGGGGGGGGGGGGGGGGGGGGGGGGGGGGGGG
>CAVNYN010240783.1:0-26190 GCA_963692815.1 Nyctanthes arbor-tristis | reverse complement strand
AAGCCAAGCATGGCCTTTGGCTTCTTTCTTTTAGCTTCTCGAGCATACCGCAACAGGTAAAGTGATCAGGGAGGAAGAGGTCCTTAGCAATCACATCTAAGGGCCTCTCCTCTTTGGCAAGCTGCTCTATTCGAGTCGAAACAGGAGCTGGAAGGGATATGGACTGTTGAGAAGTGAGGCTATAGACCGTTTGCTGATGCTTTAATGGGGGCTCAGAGATCATGATCCTAGTAGCCAGAAATACCCTCTTTCCGGTAGCTTTCTTCTCTCAAAGCCTCTTTCTCTCCTCTTTCCTCTTTAGGTATTTGGCCATCGGGGTAGCAATTTTCATCCTTCTCTTTTCTTCCTCACGAACTACTCATTTTTGGCCCTTAGAAATATGCTTCCTTCCTAAAAATAATTAAGTGTCAGATCAATGTGAGATAGTAAGGAGGTCGTTTAAGGAATGAGGGGTTTTACCTTATGGTTATTGGGATCATTGGAGTTGTGCTTAGTTTTAGAAATTGACAGGCTAGTCCTGATCACAAAATCTTTATCTATTAGGTCAGCTATGTGGTGATCTTGCTCTTTCTTTTATCTAGGTCTTGAACATTGAAGATATCAGCTGGCCTCGATTCGCACCTGACATAAAAGAAAATAGAGTTAAGGATTAGCTTGCCAGCTCAAAGAAAACACGAATTCAAAAGCTACTTACTGGACTTCCTGTAGTTCGTTTGTATCTTTGTATCTTCATCTCTGGGGATTGGTGGGATCTTCCATTCACCTCCTACCCAGAACTAGCTCTCCTTCGATTTAGAGCCATCACATAAAACCACTGGACTTCTTGTAGCTCGTTTGTATCATTGTATTTTCATCTCTAGAGATCGGTAGGATCTTCCATTCATCTCCTACCCAAAACTAGCTCTCCTTCCATCCAGAGCCATCAGGTAAAACCGACCTTTATCCCTAAAAAATGACGTTAACAGGTAATATGAGTTGATATCCTCAGGGCTGGGGTACCCAAATCCTATATGTTGCTAAAGGGCGAAGACCCAAATTAAGGTCCTTCATCCATTGGGAAGGATTTGAGGGTGGGCAATTCCCCAATACCTCAATAGCTTTGTCACAGGCCGTGGGAGTAGTACCCAAAATCCGGATTCAAACATCCTTATGTTTGCCACAACATATCCATGAGGAGGTCAATGAACCCACTCCCCTTCATAGGGAACCCAGAAAGCTATATGATCTACACATGATACTTTTATCATAATGCATACAGATCGGTTATAACCCTCGAAGGAATATGCTTGCAAACCTAAGGCAGCTCGTTGTCGCATACCACCGCTGCTGGAGGTCGGCTACTAAAACTTGCTAAGGCCGACCTCAATTCTAGCCATTGTCTCTCCACCTAGAGACACAACAGTTAGAGGAGCTCCTCATCTGAGCTCACCTGGTCATCTCTATCTTCTTTCTCATCACTCTCATCACTAGTCCACTCAATAGGACTCTAAATTTGCCCTATCATCATCACTTGTCTAATCCACATTAATTCTAAGTTTCTAACCTCCTCCCCTCCCCTTCTCTCGGACCGTAAATCATCGTCTCCATCTTCCAAAAACACAAATTCTTAAGCAAATAGCAAATTATTTTGAATCGTCACAAGTAACAGAACACTGTGAGCCAAAAAACCCCCAAACTTCCCAGAAAACGAGGGGAATAATTACCTTCGAAAAAGAATTTCACAAGGTTATGGCAGCTTGCTGGAAATTACAAGCTCCTTGAGAAACTAGAGAACTTTATCGGTGAACTTTGTGAGAGATCAAGCAGGGCAAACGAAAGTAAAGAGGAGAATGAGGCAAGATGAAGGGCCATAAATAAGGGTGAGAGAGCAAGAGAAAGAAAGGTGGAAACATGCCACCTCAGTAAACGAGGAGGCACTAATCAAATTAATAATGCTACATATAGTTCCCAAAACACGCCATAGATCAGATCAAGAGTTTTGAAATTCAAAAAGTCTTATTTTGGCCGGCAAAGACCTAGAGAGAGTGGCAAAGGAACTTTTAAGGCCATTAACCCTGAAGCCTATGAACAGTGACTTTGAGGGGGCATTTTTGTCGTTGTTAGGTCAACAAGTCAGCAAAATTTTACAGTAAAGTCCATATGCCTTGGTCTGCTCAAGGACCAAATGACTTGGCAGTCAACAATCACCAACACGCTTCTATCACCCAGTTCGCGAGGTCGTATATGGCTGACCTCGGATGACACCAGATAGAAGGCAACTTGCATTGTCACTTGCAAACCTTATCACTTAAGCCTAATGGGACTATTGCATTAATTGTAGAGGTGATTTTTATCTTCCCTATGCAACATTTAGCTACCAATTAGTTAAAAAAAAAAGGCTAACACTTAGCTCCAACTGATTGTACTTGCACAAACCTCTTATTGGTTAAGCATTAAATGCTTGTAATCATTATTAATCCAAAATGAATATTATAAATAGAAGAGAAAATGCTTAAGGCATTAAATTCTCTCGCTTCAACAAATCTTTGTCACTCTTGAGTTTATTTTCTTCTTAACTCTTCTTTATAAATTCGCAAATTCCTCAAATTCACACATTTATTGTCCAAGCAAATTCATAAAACAAATACACTGCGTAAACAAATTCTTTTTGATGAGTCCAAGCCAAAATTTGATGTCAATTGAGATTGTTGTTTGAAATTTGTGGTGAAAAGTGGAGAGATGTTACAGGGAAATGTGAAAAAATATTGTTTATAAAGAATTTATGGTTGATATGAGCTTGGTTTGTTGATAAAACATATAGTGAAAAAAGCAGTCATATGATAAAAAATTTCCTTATCTCTATCCTTTATAGTAAGAAAGTTAAATAGGTTGCATATATATTTTTTATTTTCTTATTCATCACTCAAGTTGATGGATGAAATCAGATAGTTATATGAGTGAAATAAAATGGCTTATTAATTTTTCGTTAAAGGGATTGAATCTCATTTCTTATGTAAAAGAATTAAATGAAAGTAAATATAAGGAGTCGAGGTTGTTACCTTGAGATTGGCTGATTAGTCACCATGGCTTGTAGCGGGTTCAAAAGATCAACTTTATAGAGTTTTGACTATCTATTAACATAAATTTATTACCATAACGGATGGTCAACAAAACCAAAATGGACGGATAGTTAGGAAGACCAAGATTACAAAGGATTAATAAAGGAAATTCTATAAATTATCAAATGGGTTAGTTTTGTATCGAAAAGGAATTGAAACTAGGGCTTTAAGTTGGTAAAAAGGATTGAGTACTCTGCGATTTTGACCAAGAGTATGTTCCTACCCACTGATTAATTAAATAATAATAACTATCAAGAACAAAGTAATCTTTTGGTAATGTCCCCTTTTCTTAAGAAAGGAGAATAGGAAGGAAATAAATTCGAAAAAGAATAGAATTGGAAAAAAGATCTCTTATTTTATTCTTTCTTTTCCTATATAATAAATACTTTTTGAGAGAGAGATAGAGAGAGAGAGAGAGAGAGAGAGAGAGAGAGAAAGAGAGAGAGAGAGAATTTTTGTCATATACTGCATGATCTAATGCAATGTCTAATTCTTTTTCATGATGGAAAGTTATAGGTTGGAATAGCTGTGTGATATTCCTCCAAAAAGGTCTTCTTTATTCAAGGATAAAGTTTTTAAACAACAAAGAAAAATGAAAATTCTTAAAATAAAAGATGGATCAATTGAGAAGCATTTTTACTTACTAAAAAATATAAATTACTTACAAACTAGTCTTTCACCCTACGATGTATGGAAAAAACAACATATAAAATATTCTAATTAGTACTAAGTTTAAAAAAAAAATTATTTTCAAACTTGTCACATGAAGACCTATGAAAAATAAAAATGACAAAGAAAATAACGCAAAAGAAAATCAAACAAATTAATCTGATTTAAATTCTGAAAAATTTTATTAAACACTACATTTATAATAGAATCGTTACTATCATACCGTGTAATGTACGACATCTTTTTTAAAAAGTTAATAGTGATTTTCATAAAAATTAGTAAAATTTTAAAGTTTATGTTAAAAAAAAAAACAGAAGAAGAAAAAGAAAAAACCAGGTTTCTAGAAATTTAGGGACCTAGAAAAAAAATTGAAGATTAGATTCGATTAGGTCTTTAAATCTAGCAACTAATGAAATGTGATTAAAAGAAGTTTGGAAAGCTTGTAAGTAATTGAATATAATTAGGGCATCTAGGAAGTAGAAGATTTCATAGAAAGAATAACTTATATATTTCAACAATCAATCTAAATCTATAATAATTGCAAAAAAAAAAAAAAGAAAAAAAGAAAAGAAAAAAAATAGTTTGACTGCAAATTTCACCATAGAAAATGGGCGGGAAAATCGCGGTACAAAAGGTAGGTAACTTTATTCATTCAATTAATATATAGATATAGATAGATAGATAGATAGATAGATAGCGTACAATTCCATTGGTATAATTCGAGGCCTTAAGATAAGGTTTGAATCTCCATCTACCCTATAAAAAAAATATAAAAAAAATAATAATGTCGAAGGCCTATGAGGATTCGTATAAGGTGAAAATCTTATGTACAGTTCTGTAACCTCGTTGAGAACAGTGATGTTATCATCGACTATGATTATCTAACACGTCAACTAATATAGCTGTAGCGCAGTCAAGATATGGTTTTTAGGGGTGGAATTTGTGTCGTCAACTTATTGGGTTTATAATTTTTCTAATTTTTTCTCTAGCCGAGTGTGAGTCTGCCTTTTGATTTACTAGAAGCAGAAAAGGAATTAGCAATAGGTTATCAAACCAAATATTCAAGTTCCAAATCTGGTTCATTTTGTATTGCTTCGTATCTGAATCCATTACTTTTTGCATTATTTATAGCAGTTCTTTACTTGGAGGTTGGAATCCTTCTATTCCGTATTATTCCTGAGCTTTTTGGAAGAAGTAAAGTTTTTAAAAAGAGTAAAGTTTTTGGAACAGCAACCGTTATCTTTATTATATTAGCTAAAACTTATTTGGTCTTGTTTATTTTTATCGCAACAAGATGGACTTTACCGAGATTGAGAATTGACCAACTAATAAATCTTGGATGGAAATTTATTTTACATATTTCTCTTGGTAATTTATTATTAACTTCATTCCAACTTCTTTCACATAAAGGAATATAATATTCTATATTTACAAATTGCCTCAAACAAGACAAAGAAACACATATATAATTTTTTATAGATGTTGACGTTATGTTTCCTATGGCAATTAGTTCATGAATTATGGTCAACGGACAATATGAGCTACAAAGTACATTGGTCAATGTTTCGTGATTACCTTGTCTAATGCGAATCATTTACATATAACTATTCAACACCCCTACGAAAAATCACATCGAAATGTTTCCAAGGCCGAATCCACTTGAATTTGATAAACACATTGCTTGTGAAGTTATGTTCGTATATGTCCTAAAGATTTACCCGTTGTTTATTGGAAATTAGAAGCTGATATTAAAAAGAAATGGTTACTTAATTGTAGTATTGATTTTGGAATATGTATACTTTGTGATAATTACCTTGAGCAACAAATTGTTTACTGATGACCGAAGAATATGAACTTTCTACTTTTAAACGTCACCGATTGAATTATAATCAAATTGCTTTAGGTCAGTTATGGGTGCCAATAACTGATGATTACACAAGTCAAAGAATTTCTAATTCACCTCAAATAAAAAATGGATATCAAAAAAAAAAAAAAAAGAGAGTTGACGTTTTGTTTTTTTTTTTTTTTTTTGCCTTGATCGATAGGTTGTTGGCGAGAACCATGGTATAACTTGGATTGAAATTCAATTTCTATTTGAATAAAGATATATATCAAGTTATATCATTTTGGTTGTTTTTCGATATTGAAAGGTTTAATAATTTATCAATATTTAATACTTATTATAACTATCAGTTTTGGCCAAGACCCATATAGTCTATCACATCTTAATTTTCCAAACTCTCAGTTAATGATTTGATTCCCTTATCCTACAAACCCTTTGTAATAGCGTGTATGAATACAAACCACGTGTTTTTGAAATACACGTGGTGCGCATAGACATAGGATGGGAAGTTTTGTAATAAAACTTCCTGGAAGTTCCTTAACATTACCAACGAACACATATCAAAAAATTTATCTTTCTACTACATTTCTTAATTTTTGTAAAAAAAAATTTAAAACACACTATATTTAGGACGTGGGGAGTAGGGTTTAGAGATAATAATAAATTTACTTTGATTAGTCGCCCCAAAAAAAAATGGAACATTAACCATCTGCATGTACGTGGAAATGAAAATTTTATTCTCAACCTAAGATAAAAAATGAAAAATGGGAGAGAATAAATGGAACAAAATATCATTTTTGCAGGAGTATTTGTCGCTGAACAGATTATTACAATAGCAAAAGATAATCGAATTTTTCTAAGGAACCAGCCCGAGTTCCTTACAGAGCCCGATTATCTTCCTTACAGAAAATAATCCAATAAATAATTTGACTGTTAACTTCTCTTACCCAAGTGTCTTATGAGAGGGTAAATAGACATCGTTATCTAGCTTTTATATTGGCTACAGCAATCTTTCTTCGTGTAACTTTCTAAAATTCATCTCTACTGAAACAATTATTTATCACAGGCGATGAAGAAAATTGTAGACTATGAAAACTGGAAGAAACTATCCTAAGGCAGTGACTTCGCCTTCACACCATTTTCTTAAAAACAAATTTGCACCATGCTGTCAAAAGGTCTCCAACAAACGCCCTCCCAAGATAGAATGGATTTCATTCTTGTAGATGTAAACCAACTCATATCCAAAGATTTAATGAGACCCACACGAACAACATATATATCCCCCACACATTTTCAATCATTCTAATTCTACTTTGAAATAGAATAGAAAATGGAAATAGTTCGCTAATACAACAGACATAATTAATTAGTTAAATGTAAGCATTTTCCAACCGATGCAAATTGATAACATTTGGTAAAACAGTGTATACACATACACAAGAATAAGCAAAGAATTTAATCCCATGCAGTTTCCATCAAATGTAGCTTAAGAAGACAGTAAATATGCCTCTAACAATCCTCTAGTTAAAACTAAATTGAGCATTACCTGACTCCAAAATCTGTTCAAATAAGCGAGTCAGGGCATTTCCGTCATCCAGTCAGTCCAAGCAGTTTACTTTAAGGTACTGTAACGATTTGTCCCGTGCTTAGCCCAGTGATCTTTGAGGTCGAGTGGCGTTGAAAAATCGTAACCTTCTGCAGCAAGTCGATTGAGCAACTTGCTAAAAGCACTTCCGCTCATCTTTCTGCCACCAACTCGAGTGTAGCGTTTATTTGCTACTTGTGGTAATGGATACATTGAAATTGTGGTTGTACAGCAGGCTGATTGCCATCCACCATTCCCCCACCTATAGCATGGCTGTGGCGATCCTGTGCAAGTGCAAACTGGAACTGGCATGGCAGAGTCGTCAAAGTTAATTTGGTTCAAACCCAAATTATCCTTCCATGATACCTGCTTGTCGAGATCATCTTCATCACAATCAAAATCATGCCCATCTCTCCAACTGTTTGAGGCAGCCATGCTTACTTGATTACTCAAATTTTCAGCACCTCTTTTACTCACCCTTGGAGACTTTGCTGCCTTTGCTAGTTTGCCATCTTTTGATTGCCTCAATTTCCTATGCTTGGCAGTCTCAGAAGCAGTTTCTGTTATGTTGAAATCATTACTTCTTCCACTCCCTCTGGAAACATAAGCAGCTTCACCCATGCGCATCTGCTGCTGGTAGTGATGTTTTGATCCACTAGTAATTTCATTGCCATGTGAATCTGGGATGATGTTATCATTCATTGAGCTCTCCCTGAATTGCAGGGCAGAGATTGCCTCATCTCTCTCTTGAATGGCAGCATTACGTTCAGCAATTGCTGCATCCCTTTGCAGCATAGCCATGTCTCGCTCTGCAAAAGCCCTCTTTCTCTCCTCCAATGCCATGTTCCTTTCTCGAATGGCAGCATCCCTCTCAGCCGTGATGGCCATAAAAGTCTTTATGGTCAAGTGATTGTGGTCCTTCCATAAATTAAAAAGCACGTCAATAAATATAGCTATTTCTTTTGTAGATTTTCAATGTGTTTGGAAACTCATCTAGGTTATAATCTGCCACATGGCATCATTTCATCGGTTTCACTTTGTTCAAAAAGTCAAAATGTAAAAGTCAAGCCGCAATTGTTGACTTTTTTTTTTCACGTCGTAGATTATAATCCAGATTATAATCTAGACCCTAGCCAAACACTTTGTTTTTGTGTGTGTGTGTGTGTGTGTGTGTGTATTTCAAGGAGAAAAAGCCATTTAAAAATAATATGGATTATCTCCTTCATTCGTTCTCCTTGTGTGTTTATACGACCAAGTATGGACACTTCGAACTCTCATTGACTATAATGTCGTCTGTTAATCAGTTGATGTAATGACCCCCTTTTACCCCTCCCAGAAAAGGAATTCTGATGTCATGGATTGATGACAAGGCAGAATTGTCTTCAAAGGCATCACAACACTATATGTGTGTGCGTGTGTAATGCAATTGAGATTAATGAAAATATGAAGCATATAGAATCATTAATTAAAAGCACATCTTACCATCATCAACAATAACTGAAGCTAGAAATCCATTTTGTGCAGCCGTTCCTGCAAAAAAAAAATTGCTCAATTAAAAAAAAAAAAAAAAAACACCCTGAACATGGCATGCTCCGGTGGGCAGATGTCAACTAGATGTTGGACCCACTACCAAGGCATCTTGACTTTTCTCACCTTCCCAATTCCTTTTTCACTTATTTTTAAAGCCAAAAGAAATTATAAAAATTTTGACAAGAGTTTCCTCTATAATATGAACTTAACCAACATGCAATTCATATGTAATCCTCATGCAACCACATCAAATACTTTGAACATTTCAATCCTTTCCATTATGCTAAATAAATAACCATAATAAAACTAACAGACTTCTTACTCATACCACTTTAAATACATACATGCCAAATACATAATTCACCATCAAGAGCCTTCTATAAAATAAACATACAATCTTAAAAATATTTCATGTGAATTTAAAGTATTTTCTTTATTCCCAAATACAAAAAGTATTTTCTTTTATTCTTGAATTTAAATATACATTTCAAAAATCATTTCCCAGATCACATGGAAAATCAATCTTAAACAAACTTATGAAGCAGCTGTAAATCATATCTCAAAGAGTAGCAAAGCATGTAACAATTTAGCTGAAACTCAACATGTAAATCATAAGCTAGGACATGTATAAGAAAAATGATCTGTAAGCCATAAGATGTAGCATATGCATATGCGCACCGCACCAAAATGTAACCCAATGAAATCATCGGCTAAAGCTGTAACCTATACTCAAGTCATATACACGTAGACTACCGCTAGACCTATGCAAGCGGCCCCCTCCATGACAATGGATCCGAACACGGGCCAACGGCACCCTCCTGGTGGAGTGATAAGATTTCTCGAACAAAATGCATCCTAAACCCATGCCAGCGGCCCCCTTCCCTGACCGTGGATCCCGACACGGGCCATGGGCCCCCTCCGTGATCGTCGCACTGAACACAGAACAACGGCAGCCTCCGGGCGGGAATCTTCCCAAACACAGGCCATGGCCCCCCTCCGTGTTGGGGACAATATTGAATAATCATCAGGTACTTTTCGTGGCAATGAAATCTAGGATTACGATTTCTAAAATAATAAGCTATCTTAAACTGTCATATAAAACATGCTTAATAATGAAACATTTATTTGAGAATCAATGTAACTAAAATACTTTGGAAAACTTGAAACTTCTTTATTAGCACATAATTACCCTTTTAAGTCATATCCCCTTCTTTCCTTTAAACTCATATCAATTCCATCTTTTCTTTAACTAAATAAAAGCTGCACCCATATTGTAATTGCTCTTGATGTCAATTATTCTTACAATTATCACAGGATCATGTCTTTAAAATCTCAAAATACTTAATTACCTAAGTTTCAACCATAATTATGCGATTTATATCATAATTTCAAGTAACATACAAGCTATTATCTTGGTATTTACACGGTTACCCAGTCATTGAGGTCTGATTTTGGACACCAAACACTTATAATAGCTATAAATCCCCCTTCTTAAAGTCACTAATCATACTAGTTTATCCCTCTCCTCCTCGTATAGTCAAAATAATCTTTAACAATCACCTTAATATCCACAACTTCTAACATAAGAATACACTTAACTTAGTTAATTCCTTAAATTAACCCCAATAACTTCAAACCCTAGAATTTCATACCATGCACATGCTTCAAGAACTTTAAATATATGTAACTTATATCAACAAACTCGTCATTTACCCCCTTTAAGATTCATCACATCAAACGACATATCAAAAACCCCTAATTAAACATAATGTAGAACAATTTAATGATCCACTTACCACTTAAAATTCGCGAAGAATTGTAGAAGACAAGTAGCTGAAGCTTCGAATTTCACGCGGCTAGCTTCTCATTTCCCCTCCCCTTTTTTCTTTCGTTGCCGAGAGAGAGGGGCTAGCTTCTCATTTCCCCACCCTTTTTTCCTTTGGTTGCCGAGATGCCGACCAAACCCTCTCTCCCTCTCCCTCTCTCTCTCTCTGTTCCCATCCGACGATAGATATTTACTTAAGTTTATCATATTTACTCATTTAGCCACCAACTTCTAGCTTGCTTCATTTAGGTCCTTAGCTTCATGCATTACTTCATTTAAACCACCAATTTATGATATGATTTCATATAAATCTCAAACTTACTTAATTGCTTAAATGGTGAACTCAAAAATTAAATTAATACATCTTAGTCTAATCTTGACGTTGACTTGACTAGTCCACATTTGATTGGTAAAAGTTAACTTTGAAAATAGTAGAGCACCATGTTACATGTTTCCCTTTTTCATTTGTCTTTTTGTTTCTTTTATTGTTTTTTTCTTTTTTTGGACGACCTAAGATGGTATTATGAGGTGCTATCCTATGTGTATTTCTTTATCTTTACCAACAAAAGGATATGGTACTGCTTTCCCCTGCCATATGGATATTATGCTAATCCTTTCCAACCTTAAATTCCTATAACCTACCTTTACCAAAGACAAAAGAATGGAATGTCGTTTAAACGTGCACTGGTGGTTTACATTTTGTCACATATCATGTGCATTTGACACAATGCTGGTTCCGTGACATGTATCGCCTGATTCGAACCTACAAGTTAGTACCCCTAGACAATTTTTCCCTAGGCTATATATATAAAGAAATTAATTTGCGGTACCTTTGTACCTCAATTTTCCCGCCAAAAATCTTTTAGAAATGTCTTTTTTGACATTTTATTTTCTATTAAGGTAACTCGTGTGGCATACTGAATTTTTAATTTTTTTAAATTTTTTCTTCTCTTTTGCTTTATCTATCTAATTTTTTGAAATGAGATTCATTATTTAATTTAATAACTAATACAGATCATCTAATTGTTTAAATTATGGATAAATTTGATTATGTAATGAGGGATAAGTGTCTATATGAATAAGAAACTTATATTGATAAATCATATTCGTTGACAATAATAAAACAAATAGAAATTAATACGAATGAGGAAGTTACTTTATAACTCATGTTCATTGGGTAATTAGTTTCTTTTTGAAACTTTTATCTTTTATGAATTGTCTTAATTAAACTGAAAATTTAATTAATTAAACATACACATCTTTAATTTAGGTTAATTGAGAATTATAATTGTAATTTTCTCATAATTTTTCTCACTATAAATATCAATAATTACGACTATTTTTCCTTAATATATATATATATATGACTAATTTTATATATCATTAATTTCTATAATTTTCATACTATCTCACTTTATCGGTTTCAAATAAAAAAATATTTTCAAAATACTTGACACAGCCCAAAACTAACTATTTCATGCAATGTCATTTATCTAAATTAGTGCCAAAAAATAAAATGATATTTATTTGCCTAAACAATAGCAATATGGTTAATTTTGTTGTAAATTATAGTTATCTTAACATGAGAAATATTTGGTTGATCTTAAAAATTAATTATTCCTTTTTGGGTGGTATAACCTTACAAAAATTCAGCAATAAAAAAAAAGAAAAGAAAAAAATTTTTAAAATTTCATATTATTTATTTTTTTAAAAATAATTTTTATTTTCTAAAAAACAATTTGATATCTATTATTCCCATACGACGCATGAGTAAAAATCTAGTTAACATGAAAAAAATAAAGTTTATTTATTTCAAATATATGTAAACTATTTACATCACCACAGACTCATTAAAAATTAACATAAAAAAGTTAGAGCATGAATTAAGCCAACAATGCATAATAGTAGTATATGCTAATAAAAGCAAACCGTTGTAACTTGTAACAGAAGAAAAAGGCTAACAAAGGTTTTAAAAGGCTACTCACTCAAACAGACGCTCTAGCTAATGAAGAAGAAGATCACTTGGAGTTCGACCTAATGGTTTAGGACTGTAAATCATTCTTGAGTGCAGGAAACAACTTCAAGGTGGAACATGTAAAAGGGAAGCTAATGCCATTATTTATGAGTTGGCACGTCGAGCTCGTTCATATAGTAATCCATGTGTTTTATCTATTCCTATGCCATGGTTGCAACATTTCTTATGTTTTGATGTGGATGATTTTTCTTCTAATGAAAACTAATCTTTTCTGGTAAAAAAAAAAAAAAAGGAAGCAAAAATATCGATCAAGCATCATAATTTAATTTTTCAATCATATCTTTTTTAATTATTCTTCCATTATGTTTAAAAAAGAAGAAGAAGAAGAAGAAGTGCTAAGGATTGATAATTGCCCAATGCGAAAATTCGACCTCTTTATTTGAGAGCCTAAAGCCCACGCGGCCACGCCTCTTTTGCCTTATGACAAAATCGGCCCTAATTTGACACAACAAGATCATACATATTTGCAATATTATTACAATAGTCAACAGGCTTCCTATATGTATATCATTCCCAATTTCTTCTCATCGAGTCCAACCTCCATTAACGATATTCTTGACAGGAAGCATTTGACAGCAATAGGAAACAAATTAGTGAATGCCTTTTTTAGCTATTAGAAGCTTCAATAAGTTGACTCCCTTTTTATCTAGCAAGACTTGCGGATTCCCCACCCCCAACCATTTTTGTGATTTTTAAGATTAATGTGCTATCCCTTTTCTTCTCCATGTGGATAGTGCTAATAAATGTGGAATACTATTACAAGTTGTACAAGTCCTTATTGATGTTAATCTTATGACGGCGCCTAAAGCTTATATTTGTTCTAATGGTGTATGATTCATGGATGGTAATTACATTTTCTTTTCTTTCACTGTGGCTAAGTATTTAGCAATAATAGCTGGAAATAAGTGTTCTGATGTTTTCCTTTGTTTTTCCGTTTTTCAATGTCTCCGACCATAATAGAAAAAAGATAACAGATAAGGGAATAATTGAATATATCAAGAACGTGAGTTGTATTATTAATATGATTAAAAAATAAAAATGATCTAGCGTTAGTTATATGACATCATATAGTTGATGTTATTAGCTTTCTTTTTGCTTATAATTGCCAAATGCCAATTAAATTAATGTGTTTTGATTCATTTACAGTCGCTGGCCCCAGAATCTTGCTTTGCATGTTCTTTTCGCAGTTGTAGTTTCAAGATTATTGCGTATAATCTAAGGAAAAAACAGTTTGTTTGTGAGAGCCCTTTGTGAACTCTGTTTTAATAAAGAAGAACGAGAGAAATGAAGATGAAATTTTCATGCCAAAAACTTTTAATTTCTAGTAAGATATTTGGTACCTTTTATGGCTTTTTCTTTTTCTTTTGTTTAGTATCTTCATCAAATCCTAAAATTAATAATCAACCTTTTAATCTTGGATTAAAAGATGATTTTAAAGTTTTTCGTAGATATGGTAACAAAACCCGATCCGCACCAGGACTCTATGGATATCTGATTCATTTGAGAAAAAAATCCCCTATCCACAGATCGAGTCAAGATTTGTAATCTGCGAGTAGATTACGGATCGGATTGGATTGGATCATGGTCGAACCAATCCGATCCGCTCCACTATTAATTTAAAAAAAAAAAAAGGTTAATAGACTTCCATGTTTCATACTTTCTCATCTCAACTCTGTGTCGTTCCTGTTTCTTTACTTCTAATTGCCGTTTACCCATCTCGCGTTGCGACGCATCACCTCACCAGTCGGCGATGAGCAGCCTCAATCGCCTCATGTAACATTTTATTTTCTTTGCACAAGCACAATCTTGCATAAATTGTAACACCTATGTAGACACTCTTGAGTCTTGACTCTTAATAAATGAAGATTTGGAGAAGAAAATTTGCTCTTTTCTTTGTGTCTTCCATGTGCAATGTTGAAATATTCAAGGATTTGGTGGGTTTGTAATATCTTCAATGGTTTAATTTTGAATGGTAATTGGCATGCGTGCCACAAATTTACTAGGTAGTCCTCGTTCTTGATGACTTGATATGTCCATGAATGATGTTGGTTACTTTTTATTATGACTTTTATTTTCTATCTATTAAACTAAAACTATGATTTAATTTGTCTGATATTGAATTAATTTCATGTTATTGTTATTGTATTTTCACCCGTGCGTTGCACGAGAAGACAACTTATCAAATTATCTATATAAAAAAATAAGAATTTTCAATTAAAAAATTATGATACGCAATAGGGAATAATTGATTTTAAATATTACCCAAATA
Source organism: Nyctanthes arbor-tristis (assembly GCA_963692815.1). Classification (NCBI taxonomy): domain Eukaryota; kingdom Viridiplantae; phylum Streptophyta; class Magnoliopsida; order Lamiales; family Oleaceae; genus Nyctanthes; species Nyctanthes arbor-tristis. Next base: position 11,336 of record CAVNYN010240783.1, on the reverse strand, counting down.
ATATGTTTAGTATTCTCGGCAAGTTATAGTAAATATAATTTACAGTATGTGATTCATTGATTTTTAGAAATAACGCCAAAAAATATCTTAATTTTTATATATTGTATCATGCAATAGTGATGTCATAATATGAAATGATTGCCAGGAACTCGTGTAAGGGTCGTTGAATGGTGTGGAGTACCATATTAAGTTACACTTAGAGTACCGGATATTTTCTCAATTACCCTCTAAATGCTTTGAATTTAATATCAAGCACCTTACGGCAAATTAGCCTTGAATTAATATATAAAGTTTGTCATCTCAATTCATTAATAGCGATAAAAAACTCACCTTCAGGAAATGAACCTCACTTCTTGTCTTGGAATAGTTAAATGAGGAACTTATTTTGTCATTGATATCTATCAAATTTTGAACCTTGTGGCCTTGTTTGTCTAAGAAGACAAATAGAATGAAGCCAGAAAACCCGCTTGTAAATTCTCTGTTTTCATCGTCCCTCTTTTTTTTTTTTTTTTTTAAAAAAAAGAGATTTTATTAAAGGCAAATGGATATTTACAATGGAGATATCATCCCAAATCAAAAGAGGTACAATGAAATAGAAGCAAACTACATATAAACCTAAAACATGCATCAAAATAAAAAATTACAAAATAAAAATAAGGTCCCAGGTTCGATCTCCCGTGTGAGGGTTTGTCTACATTTTATATATAGCTTATAGTCTCCTGTATAGGAGTTTGATTTCTTATAGTTCCTTGTATAGGGGTTTGTATTGTTGATTTCTGTGCGCTGTGTTTCAGAAGGATATATATATCTATATGCACTTGTAATATCATGATGCGGATTGCAATTGTACTTCAAATAATAATAATAATAAGAGAGAGACAAGCTGTTAACATCCAGTAGAAGAACCAAGCTAAGGGTTGAGGTTGGAACCTTCCTCCATCAAGAACCAACATCAAGAAGGTCATACCTAACGAAGTTCCTCACAAAGAAACCATGCATCTCAATGTCCTAATATGCTTCTTTTAGGATGCGTTAAACATCCTTAATCATCCTTATCTGATTCTTCTAAGATCGTTAAATATTAGCTGTTGCGAATAATGCAACCTATTGACTTTCAAATGACTTAAAAAGACATTAAACAATACAAACAATATAACTGATGTTCAAAACCATTAGACCAAACAAAGTCAAAGTTAGCAATCTATTCACACTGAAAATTGAAAAGAAAAAAAAAAGAACGATGCCTGAAAATAACTGATTTACTAAGGAGATCAATTAAATCACCCCTCCACTTAGTATGTTGGCAAAAGAATGGAAATTATGGATGTGCAGGTAACGCAGGAAACAATAGTAGATCACGTGCAAGAACTTTTATTGTATCCTCGAAGTAAAGCCTATGCTGCGAAAAGCTCCCAATGTATGTTGTACCATTGGATACAAACCATATTCGTGTATTCCCGGTGAACTCATGGACCAATAGTTGTTTTATGGTTGCTTGAATTATGATGTCTATTAAAAATTCAATGAACTATTTAGGTTAGCAATCATAGGTCATCAAGAAATGTCTCTAAATATAAAAAATGCACTAATAGTAAAATGAGGAATTCAAAAACCTACCATTGAAACTCTACCAAATATAAGAATAATTAGATCTACAGAATGGTTGACACCAGTAAATTAATATGAAAAGGAAAACATAATACTCTAATTTACAATTTACTCTAATTTAGGCTACCTCGAGAAACATAAGCAAAAGAATTCTTGCCACCACACAATTTGCATATGCTATATATAAAATGAAATGAATGTAAAAGCAAGGAAGTGGGGCGAGAGATGGGAAGCAGCACATTAATTTTTTTTCCCTTTTAATTTTTCTTTCACCACCTAATGCATTTATTTAGTTTCAATAACAAATTGGCTACAAATTCAAATTAACAAACTTAAGAACTCTGTCATGATGTATTAAAAGGATAATAAACAAAAATGTTGTATGAAAGCAACAAATGCCTTAAGACTTGCACTTCAAAATTTTGGTCCAAACAGTAGAGAGCAATGTGTTATATCATCCTAAAGAGGCGTCTTCTAATAGGCAGCATTAGTAACTATGCAACCAATTAGCAGGACCCAGCCAAAAAAATATATATAAAATTTTATCTTCATCAACAACCCTATGAAACCTACCCTATGAAATATTATCTACATTAACCAAATGAAACGCACCCTGTGAAATTTTATCTGCATCAACAAAAATTCTTAATAAACATAAATTTTTCACAAACTTGAACTCAACCATGACTTTAAAGACCAATAAGGAACAAAAAAAATATAAGTATATTTGATGGGACGCTAAAAACAATAAAGCAGCTCGCAAGTGTAAGGATATAGGTAGGGGCAAAATTAGAGTTGAGAAAAGCAAAAACATCTTACCCAAATTAGGTCCAAATCAGATAAAAAAATAAATCAAAAAAATTTGAACGACTAAATGAAACAAAAACCCTAAAATGATAAGATAATTATTCAATATCCAAATCTTTATAGGAAAGATTTTCAAGATAAAAAAGAAATCAGGTAAAATTGGATTCAAAACTCTAGTCGCAAATCGAAAACACATATTGTGTCCAAAAGCATGAAGAAAACGCATAAAAGTAAGAAAAATGCTAGATCTTCAAACATATCGTGCCCAAGAAAAAACCTAAGAAAGCCAAATGACCGAAATACCCTCAAATTAAAAGAAAATGACACTTAACCCGCAAGCACTCTATTCTCAAATTAAACGTAGCAACAGTAGCAGTCATTCTCTGGGCTTCCTCTTCAAAATACCAAAGCAGCAGTAGCCGTTGTTCAACATCCTGTATGTTAAGTGGCCGATGTTCCAGATTCCCAGTCTTCTCCTCGTGGTATCGTCCATCATACTATTTTAGTGAATTTTCAAGCTTTTTTACCATCAAACTTTAAGAAACCAAAAAAAAAAAAAAAAAAAATTTAAATCTTAGTGGGAATTTTCAACCTCAAAGAAGAAATATACAAGACCACTCACTTGATTCCATGGTCGCCGGTTGCCAGCCACCATATTCGGGAGAACATAGGTCACCTTGATACCACTTGAAACGCCCCGGCTCTGAGCTGTTCTTGCTTGCTCCTCCTTGCAAAGATTTAGGTATAGTGATTACTAATGTGTATTATTTCTCATTTTAGAACTGTTAAAGTTGGTGACTTGGTTCATTTTAAACATTTACAATTTAAGTCTGTATTAAATCTAAGTCACAGAGTTTCAGTGTTCTTCCAAGATTTAGCAAAGGTCCTATATAAGTTTTTGTTTTAATGTCCATTATTGTCCATCATCCAACGTCCATGGTTAGTAGTGACGAGGCCGGTGATTTCCTATAGGTCTTGACTCAATAACATTGGCACATAAACATCTGTGTCCAAGGCTTCCTGAGAGCTCAATTCACATAGTTCCAAATACCTAAAATATGGAAAACATGGAAAAGATGAATATTTAATATTCAGTGAGAAATCTTTACACATGCAGGTTTTCTTTTAAAAACGTGAGTTTGGACCCGAATTACATCATAGACCTGTCCTACCTTGAGATCTCAATATAACTAGTTCGATTTTAAGATAACATGAGGTTTGATTTTAGGCCACCTAGGTGCCTCACCAAACCATAACTGATTCTGAAAGTTTGATCATCGATTACCTTGGTAGCCTCCCACAATCTAACTGAAAAAAGTGTCTTGGCACATACCCAACATAATTCTGTTATGATGCTGATGGGAAAGATCTAGATATAATTAATTTTCTAAAAAATGCACTTGTACTCTAATTGCTATGCATAAGATGAACATAGGTTACATAACATAGCATAACTTATCTCATTGTGGTTCATCATGAATAATACTTGACATTAGAGTATTTCTTGAATAATAATAACATCACCATATATTGTCACATGTGAATTTGCTCACATAATACCACCATCACCACCATGAATCAAAGAATATGTAATACATGGATATTTCTCGGATATTTCATAGAACACATGATAAAGAGTGTAAAGATTACTCACATTGAATTCCTAATCGGGAATTCTTGGCATGGTTAAATTCTTCTTTTCTTTGCTTCCTCATTTCTTAGCACATCATGCCTTTAGCTTTTCCCTTTTATTTTTTTAGAGTGTATAAGGAGGATATTTTGCTTATTTAAAATTATGTTGTAATTTCCTTATAGGTGGATAGACCACCCTTTACATTATTTTGGTGCATGTATATAGAATTTCGTCATGTAAAAGAATATATTTGATAGTTAGGGACTAAAGTGCCATACGCTAAGGTATAAAAGGGCCAAGAAATAATTTACATAAATGGGGGAGGGGGGAGAGAGAGAGAGAGAGAGAGAGAGAGAGAAGGGACGGTTGGTTGCCATTGATGCAAGGAAAATGGGCAAATCCTTTAGCAATTTATAGACATTTGTCTTCAATTCTTTCTCGACAAATAGCCTCCACCAATTGAATGCCACAGCAACCAATAGAAAGCTTCCATATTTCTCTCTTCTTTGCCCCCACATTCTGGCCTACCACTTGGCAATGTGGTGTTTTTTTTTTTTATTCTTGCTTTGTCTTTTAATTGACTTATCTTTTGACTCAATCTTGAAAAGTCATATGAAGTCCAAATAAAGAGTTCTTAGTGTCTATGGGAAGCTCTTGTAGAGTACTATATCTTAGCATTTTGAAAACTCTAAAATCATTAACAATAGGAAAAATTAAAACATTCTAAATCGACATTTTTGCATTTACTTTTTTCTCTTTTCGTCACTTAATCATTAAGATAATTTATTAGTTCTACTCAGCAATAAAAAGAGTCATAATGCAAATAGGTAAATTTTTAGGTTGTTACAATCTACCCCCTTAAAATAATTTCATCCTTGAAATTACTATGAATTTTCCCTATTACATCTTATAAAAGAAGAGTTTTAAAGCTTTCACAACGTGGTTTACCATATACATAAAATATTCTAGGGCCATAAATATCTCAGCGCACACGATAAGAAAATTGTCTTAGGAGTGAAAATGATATATGCAACATTCAAAGCTTTGAACATAAATGAACATTATCTATATCAACACATGGCATGCGACTTTAGATTACATCTGTTTCATACATGTGACGCCATCATCTTCTATAGATTCTAATCAAAATGCTTTTTTTTTTTTCAACTTGACAGTTTGATGCCATCTTATCTTCAAAATAATCTTTAATTGGATGTAAAAAATTTTTCCCCTCGATATTGCCCGCTATAGTATTGTTTTCACACTTTTGACACAAAAACAAGTTAATTCCCAAAAACTTGTAAGTCATTATGATGTTCCATCAATTCTAGAGGCTTAATCAAAATTCTTTGAACCAAAATGACTCTTACAAAAATGGCGTTTAAGCTAGCGTGTGTCCAAATTCCAGTTTAGAGAGCCTTTAGACATTAATAAAACTTTGTATATTTAAACTCTTCAAACTTTAAAGGCTCAGTTATCATCTATTTTGAGTTAGAGAACATATATATGGCCTTACTAAAATTACTTTGAAGACCCAATTATTTAATCTTTTGAAGAAAAATACATGGGTTTGATGTAAATTCTTTAATTCCTTGCATTATACTTAATTACATATAAGGAAAGACAAATAAGGTATAAGAAGTAATTTACAAAATTCTAATTTCAGAAAGCATAACATTATTTTCTTCTTTTTCATTTGTCAAACATTTCTTTCATACATCTAGAGCCCTAACTATTCCCTCCAACTCCTGAAATTTCTGAATTCCCCATATAATTATGCTAATGAAAGAGACTAGTCATAAGTTTAGAAAATATGTTGGCTATAAAATTTATGTAGGAAGGCCTAAAATTTGGCTAATATATGACATTCAAGATAAGGATATACAACTCCGAGTTTAATTGAACCACAATATGTAGTGTTTAACAAAGTACGTATTCTATAAAAGTCATCTTGTTATCTTGTGACTTAAGAATTTTACTTCTACTCTTGCTATACAATAGTACTTTTGGCGACTTCATTGCTTATATATGATTCTTTCCATGTTAAGAAAGTGAGTAATGGATGAAATTTTATCCCTCGTGTAGTCATACCCCATGTCATGTCATTTTGATAATTTCTTTAACAAGTATGATTCAAATATGCTACCAGTGACATTTCAACAATTTGATTTCAATCTGGATTCCGGTTTTAGAAAAAGCTGGACTGAATTTTCTATCCTTGGGTATACATTTTATTCAAGATAGAGGAATGTTGGTAACTTTAGAGTTTATAATAAAGTACCTAAAGAGTGAACATTCTCAAAAACTCTTTGGTAAACATTATTAAATTTATAGATCATTGAGCTAACAAGTATACATGACTGTTGTCTGATTAAAGAATTCTTGGAAGATTAGAAGAATAATTTTGTACATATGACCAACATTACTATTTGAATATCAAAAACATAAGGGAAAAAAATCTTTAAGAGGAAAATTACGCTACTGAATACATAAAACTTAATTTTCTGTTATAGTAACAATTCACAATTATTATGAGTGCAAAAAATATTCTTGTGAATGAAATAATAATGTAGAAGATGAAGACGCGTGGATGATAGAGGTGATACAAGTGCTTCTAGAAATGAAAAATGTGCATTGCTTCACCTCTGGAGAATTAGAGTAAACTTATAGAAATTCACGTCAAAATTTCTTTAATGGTACCGACTATCGACTTACCACTTAACCTTGTTTGTTAAAAACTTCAATTCCCTTTTTAAAGATAGGTTTATCCAACACTTAGGCAAATTCTCCTTCTTCTTTTATTTATATCGATACTAGCAGCAATATCAATAATTTTAGTTACATAAATAACTCTCTATTTTATCGGTACTAGAAAGTGTATCGCTATTTTTAGCTGGCCATATAACTCTCTGTCTTATCGATACTGAAAGATGTATCAATAATTTTAATTTGTCATGATGTTTTCTGTTTTATTGATACTGACAGAACTATTGATACCTTTAATTTGTCATATTACTTTCTGTTTTATTGATGCTAATAGAAGTATCGATACTTTTAATTGAAATGACCATAAGATAATAATTTCAATTCTTGTGTTCCAAAGGCGATTCATACAAATATTAGACTTCTTTACTTATTCTTTCCGAGGGCAGACAACATAATAAACTCATTCATAACATACTTCATTAATTCATCCATGTCGTCATTACAAAAGCGAGGGGTTATATTATAATGAAATTTTTCTCTCCTTTCACTGCTATTACATGAATGGATTTCATACTATCACACTAAATGTTACCTGCCATAGACCAAAATAAGTTAAATGCTAAGCCTAATCCTTATAATTTCATTCATGAAAGTTCCAATGTATTTCTCTTGTAGTACTTGGTGTAGCTATTAAAAACATGAAATACTAACTTTCTAACGTTATTTCTTTCTTTAACCTTAAGTTTATCATGAGCTTTCCTGAAGTTCATTATTATAAACTAAAAAGTTTATAATGGTTCACAAGTTGTACTATAATTTTTCATTCATGATAAACAAAAATACCATAACCAATAATAAAATTTTACATAAACACAACTTATAAGGCTCATCAACAAATCTCAGGACGGATGCATGCCATGTTATCGAGTGGAACGTCTTGCTTTGATACCATTTGAATGACCTGGCCAGGAGTTACCTGCTTTGATACCACTTGAAACGCCCCGGCTGTGACCTGTTCTTGCTTGCTCTTCCTCGCAAAGGTTTAGGTATAGTGATTATTAATGTGTATTATTTCTCATTTTAGAACTGTTAAAGTTGGTGAGTTAATTCATTTTAAACGTTTACAATTTAAGTTTGTATTAAATCCATGTCACAGAGTTTTAGTATTCATCCAAGATTTAGCAAAGGTCCTGTATAAGTTTTTGTTTTAATGTCCATTATTGTCTATCATCCAACGTCAATGGTTAGTTGTGACGAGGCCGGTGATTTCCCATAGGTTTTGACTCAATAACATTAGCATGTAGACATCCGTGTCCAAGGCTTCCTGAGAGCTTGATTCACATAATTCCAAATACCTAAAATTTGGAAAACATGTAAAAGAATGAATATTTAGTGAGAAATCTTTACACATACAAGTTTTCTTTTAAAAATGTGAGTTTGGGCTCGAATTACATCATAGAACTGTCTTACCCTGAGCCTCAATATAATTGGTTCGGTTATAAGATAACATGAGGTTTGATCTTAGGTCACCTTAGTGCCTCACGAAACTATAACTGATTCTGAAAGTTTGATCATCAACTACCTTGGTAGCCTCCCACAACCTAATTGAACAGAAATGCCTTGGTACATATCGAGTATAATTTTGTTCTGATACTGATGGGGAAGATCTAGATATAATTTATTTTCTAAAAAATGCACTTGTGCTTTAATTGCTATGCGTAACATGAACTGAATCACATAGCTTACATAACATAGCATAACTTATCTCATCATGGTTCATCATGAATAATACTTAACATTAGAGTATTTCTTAAATAATAACAACATCATCATATATTATCACATGTGAATTTGCTCACATAATAGCACCATCACCATCATGAATCAAAGAACATGTAATACATAGATATTTCTCGGATATTTCATAGAACACATGATAAAAAGAGTAAAGATCACTCACATTGAATCCCTAATCAGGATTACTCAGCGTGGTTAAATTCTTCTTTCCTTTGCTTCCTCATTCCTTAGCATATCATGCCTTCAGCTTTTATCTTTTATTTTTTAGAGTGTATAAGGAGGATATTTTGCTTATTTAAAATGATGTCTTAATTTTATTTTTTTAGAGTGTATAAGGAGGATATTTTGCTTATTTAAAATTATGTCTTAATTCCCTTATAGGTGGATAGACCACCATTTAGATTATTTTGGTGCATGTATATAGAATTCTATCATGTAAAAAAATATATTTGATAGTTAGGGACTAAAGTGTCATAGGCTAAGGTATAAAAGGGCCAAGAAATAATTTACATAAATGGGAGAGAGAGAGAGAGAGAGAAAAGAAGAGAGAGGGAGAAGGGACGGTTGGTTGTCGTTGGTGCAAGGAAAATGAGAAAATCCTTTGGCAATTTATAGGCATTTGTCTTCAATCATTTCTTGACAAATGGCCTCTACCAATTAAATGACACAACAACCAATAGAAAGCTTCCATATTTCTCTCTTCTTTGCCCCCACATTTTGGCCCACCACTTGGCAACGTGGTTTTTTTTTTTTTTAGTTCTTGCTTTGTCTTTTAATCGACTTATCTTTTGACTTAATTTTTTCGACTTAATTTTGAAAGGTCAAATGAAGTCCAAATAAAGAGTTCTTAGTGTTTATGCGAATCTCTTGTAGAGTACTATATCTTGGCATTTTGAAAACTCCAAAATCATTAACAATAGGAAAAGTTAAAACATTCTAAATCGAATGACTAAAGTCGTCTACTACAACTATTAACATTTTTGCATTAACTTTTTTCTCTTTTCGTCACTTAATCATTAAGATAATTTATTAGTTCTACTCACCAATAAAAAGAGTCATAATGCAAGTAAGTAAATTTTGCGGGTCGTTAAACACCTAATATATGTCTTTCTCGCTACACTTGTTCTTTCTCGCTGGATTTGGGTCTCGCCGAGCTTGGGTGCACTCTCCTCTACCAGCTTTCTATAGCTAGCAAACTTGTCGAGATTCTTCGCCGGAGAGGACTGGCAAAATTTGAGGTATGAGTTAGGGAGGGAGCGTAGGGTGTTCGAGAGGGAGGGTCTGCTTAATGTATGAGATCTAATTTTTGGGGTTTAGGATGGGTGGGGGTGGATTGCTCAATGTATCGTGAGATATCGCCTTGGATTTTTTTCTCACGCAAAATATCGTAGTACATGTATCATCACTCTAAAAGTAACTGATTAAATGGATAAGGAAACATGACTTCAAACGGTACCGCACAAATTACACATATCAAATAAAAAGTTTGAAATACCCCCATTCAATATATTTTAGGTGGGAAAACTACAGTACAGAGGCATCGCAAACTTAATTCCCTTTATATACATATAAATAGATTATAGATTATTAAATTGTAACATGTAACGTAAAAATCAAAGTAAGAGATTAGAGTAGAGTAAGGCTTAAAAAATATATATCGACATATCAATTGGTGGATCAAAACGTGATCCGCTCTGATATGTGATCTGCTCCGATTTGCAAGTCGTGGATTGTGGAGCAAATCACGGTTTTATAAATTTTTTGTAGGGTAGAATGGAAATGTCAATCCTCTCTGATCCACTCTATTGCCATCATTTTTTCCAATATTAATGAATAAATTTATCTAGCTTCAAAATTCGCAGTCTACGTGTGTTGATGATTAGAGAAGCTTGATGGGTTATTTGAATTCCAAGACTTGCGCACGTTGGATTCCATCAATCGTTTTAGCACTTTTTCTATTGAAGCAGATAAGGCCCTATGTATGAAGCCCGATTGCTAATAAAACTTTTTCTATTGAAACTGCGAATAGAAAATAATCACTTATTGACAGTCAGACTCTATACACGAAATTCAGTCTGACTCAATAAATATCAATGTCGTTTTGGTCCTATTGGCTTTGTACAAGTCTATCTTTTTAAATATATATCACTTCACTACTCCTGTAAAAGAGCCGCTTTCGTAAAAAATATGCATTGATTTCTAAAAATGCCCGTAAAACTATCTGCTACGATGTTGTGTTCTCACCCACACAATCCTCACCTTACTTGTCGATTGTTCTTTGATTGTGCTTCCTGAAATTCATCGACCATACAAGAATCTTCATGCTCTCCTAATCTAAATCAGAAAATTGACTGAATTGAGATGCAACTCCTTGGTCTCCACTTTACTTACTTCCATGGTGGCATGTCGTTCTCTTGTCCTTGGAGTTTTTGTCTGTGTAAGTATTTGGTTTGTGAAAGAACTACTCAAATCAAAACCTTAATATTTTCTCTGTTTTAAGTTTTATATTTGAAGGTAATTTTTAGTTCATTTTTCTTGCTGTTTTGGTCTCCGATTTATGTGTTTGACGTCGAGTTTAGTTTTTTTTTTTTTTTTTTTTTTTGCTGTTTTCGGTTCCGATTTGAGGGTTTGTTGGGGGGTTCGACTTTGTTCTGGCTTCTCAGTTGTGGTTTTACCGTGGCGCTTCATGGTAAGGGTGTAATTTTATGCTTTGAGCCGTGCCTGAATCCTACCATTTCTCTCACTTGCTTTCTCTTTTGTAGGAAAACTGTGGGTTATATAATGT